>PVHY01026773.1:0-16932 GCA_004024945.1 Uropsilus gracilis
GACCGGCCGGTTCGCTGAAGGACGGGGGCGGAGAGGGGGCGGACCGCAGTCACCCAGGCAACCTAAACCGTGCGGAACTACTGGCTGGTCTTAAGCGGCGTCATCCTCCGCTCCGCCGCTTCCACCCCGAGAACCCCAGGGGCGCGGCCTCCAGCAGTTGCTCAGTCCAGCCCGCCCGGAAAGCGTGCTAGGCAGTCTTGCTCTCCGACGAGGTCCAAACCTGACATCAAGGGGTCGCGGGGAGCAACGCTGACCATGGTGGAGCAAGGACAGTAGCTGAGTTGAAGAGAACAGTTCTGATAGCCCCGTTACCCTCCACCCTAAAGACACGACTCCGCCCCCGGACGCGTCGGAATCCTTTAAATGGTCTTGGGCGCTAGGGAGGGGCAGGGCGGGTCGGGCGTCTCCGGGCGACCGGCCGTGGCTCCGCCCAGCCAATCCGCTCCCCGCGGCGGGCAGAGTGACAGCCAATCGAGGCTCGCGGCGCTTCCCCAGGGCGGAGCTGGGCGGGCCGGAGGCCAGACACTGAGGCCCCGGGAGGCAAGCGAGGTCCCTACCCGGCACTGAAGGCTGGCAAGGCTGTGCAGGCTTCAGAAGGTGGTCACTGCGAACCTGGCAGCCGAGGTGAGGAGTGGTTGCCCAGGTCTGCCTGCCCTGGGTTGAGGGAGGCGGAGGCGCGGCCGGGAGAGTTGTGGAGGCGGGGTCTCGGCCGGAGGGAGGGGGAGCCACGGCGCCACGGCTTAAGGGTGATGATAGGGTTTTGGGGGGCCGGAGACGGCGCTTGAAGTCCTGGGCCGGAGGAGAAGTTGTTGGGGCAGGGTATTCAAGTGGAGGGAGTTTAAAACTGGGACGGGGGGGGGAGGAACGGTGTTGGGAGAAGTCGATAATCAGGGAAGGAACTTTTGGGGCAGGGAATCTGGAGAGAAGGACAGTTCGGGGCTCCGGAACGGGTTGAGTTCATGGCTCTGGTCTTCTGGGAAAGGTGTGAGGGGTTGGGGCTGGGACCCCGGGCATTTGGAGAAGCGAGAGGCTAGGGGCAAGCAACCGTGGTCTCCTAGACTCAGTGGCGGGGAGGGGATGCTGGGGAAAGTTGCCGTGTTCAGACCCTGGAGTCGGAGCGGGGAGTTAGAGGTAAAGTCGAGAGGCGTTTGAAAGACAGGGGAATCTAGGAAAGTTGATGGAGTTCAGGACTCAAAATTGAGATACCTACTCTCCCAGGCGGAGTGGTTTGGAGAACGTTCGTAGTCTTTGAGTGGTGCTTCGGGGCGTGGGTCTCTGCACCCGAGAGCAGTTTAGGGAAAAGAATCCAGGACCTTCTAGTTCCAAAGGACTGGGAGAAAGCAGTTTTGGAGCTGGAGTCGGGGTGGGGGAGGGGTGTTCCGGGCGGGGAGCTCAGACCCGCCGCCCGGTAGGCGGCGGAGGGCGGGGCTGGGCAGGCTCCCGGCAGCTGGACGTCCGGGTTCCCTTCCCCCACCCACTCCGGCCCCACGCGCATGCTCCGGGAGAGGGCGGCGAAGGCTTGTCCCTGAGGCCTGCGGAGCCCTCTGGGGATTGTAGTGCGCCTTGAACGTCAGTGCCTGTGCCTGGAGGCGCTTGGCCCACCTTTCCCAGAAGGCCTTGGGCCAGATTGGGGCGTGCCTGCTTGCCAAATAGCGAAACGGGGAGAGGCGGGGCCGATAGAGCCTCGAGGTCGGGTTGGTTGGGTCTTTAGAGGCGGGGCTTGGCCTGAGTCGAGTTCTAGCTGGTTTTCCTTTGGGGCACGATTTGGGGGAAGCAGAAGGCGGGGCGGGTGGGAATGATCCGGGCCCCTTCCCTGCGCTGGGGAACGCTCCTGGTCCGTTAGACAGAGGGCTCAGGCGGAAATTCCTTCCCTGTGTAAGAAGAGTGTCGCCAAATCGGTGCCTTAATGGGGCTCCAGGTGGCTCGATCGAGTGGGCACTTAATATTGAATGAATAAATCGCTGCTAAGTCTTGTTCATTAAGCTTTACTGGTGTGGTGGACCCTGTGCTTGTTACGTGTGTTATCTCCTTGATAGTGCAGTGATAATGTTAACATCCCCGTTTTGCAGATCAGGAAACTGAGGCCCGGAGAGGTGATGTTACATCACTTCCCAAGATTACAGCCGAGCCAGTGTCAGAGACAATTCAAATCCAGAGATCCTACCACCACTCCAGCTCTCTGTACTTCACACCTGTCTAGTGTAACTCTTGAAGAAAACAGTGTTATGGAAAGTACAGTTTTAAGACTCAGAGGGACCTAAGTTGGGATCTTCAACCTAACTTAGGGTCCTCTTGCAGATGAGGAAACAGTTTCACTGAGGTAAATTCACTGTTCATGGCCACACAAGCAAGTAAGTGGGATTCAAACCCAGTTTTTTAAATCCCAATCTTGATTTCCTAGTCACTTTCCTCCGTAGCCTTGTGGGAGTCATACTGTCACCACTTTGAGATGAGGAAACTGAAGTTCAGATCATTACAAATCAACAACAGCCACGAGGGGGATTTGGGGTTTGAACTAGCTGTGCTGTGTCTGACTCCCCTATCATTATTCCATAGGGCATCATGGTTGGGGGACTGAAAAGGAAGCACTCAGATTTGGAAGCAGAAGAGGAAGATGAGAAATGGGAATGGGGTCCGTCAGGCCTTCGGAGCTACCAGCAAGCCCTGCTTCAAATCTCTCTAGACAAAGTGCAGCGAAGCCTGGGGCCCCGCGCACCCAGCCTCCGCAGGCACGTCCTCATCCACAACACCCTCCAGCAACTCCAGGCCGCACTCTGCCTGGCTCCCACTCCTGCCTTACCTCCTGAGCCCCTCTTCCTGGGTGAGGAGGACTTCTCCCTGTCTGCCACCATCGGTTCTATTCTCAGGGAATTGGAGACCTCCATGGATGAAACTGAGCCCCCTCAGAATCCAGTGACTCCTTCAGCCCCCCAGAATGAAGCGCTGCCCCAACCTGACCCTGTCTTCTTGGAAGCTCTGAGCTCCCGCTATCTGGGGGACTCTGGTCTGGATGATTTCTTCCTGGACATTGACACATCTGCAGTGGAAAAGGAGCCAGCTCTGGCCCCACCAGAGCCTTCACACAACCTCTTCTGTACCCCAGGATCCTGGGAGTGGAATGAACTAGATCATATCATGGAAATCATTCTGGGATCCTAAAACTGTTTAGGGGCTCCTTCCTCATCCTGGCCTCAGCAGGTCGGATCCCTGGATGCAACTGTTTTGGTGGGGGCTCTAAGCACTGACCACAGCTCCTTGCCTCCCATTTCAGGGCTCCACAAACTGCCTTGCATGTGTGTGTGTGTCTGGTCACCCCAGCCTTCTGTGAAGGTGGGTCTTCCTGAATTAATTTATCTGTTCCAAATGCCTTAACAAGACTGTTTCTGGGAATCTCATTTCCCACATCCACATTTCTTCTGCCTTTCCCTCCAGTTCCTACTCCCCTTTAGACCACTGGGGCCTCAGGGAAGACAAAACTGGGCCTGACAAGGGGTGACAAGAATGGGCTGCCTGTTACTATGGAAACGCAGGCTCCACCTCTGGCACCTGAGGGAGTGAGAGGGTCTGGCCTCCTCCCCTAGGTAAACCCCCCCCTCTGTGGCAGGACCCCAGTCCCAGCAGCCTCCTGATTCATAACCAGGCCGGACCACGTGCAATAGGGTGGGAATCAAACTGCCCATGCCACATTATTTAAAAGAAAGGCGGGTTTTGTGGTGGGGTGTTTTTTTGTTTTTCTTTTGTTTGTAATTTTTTCTAATAAAAGTATTTTGGAAGGGGTGATGGTGCCTGAAGTTCCTAAATTTCACTGGGTCAATGGGAAGGATCTGGTAAGTTCCATGGACACCTGCACCTCCTCCGTGCAGGTATGTCATTAAACATATTGAGTGCTTGTTAAGAGGCCTGCTTTGTCTGCCTTACCTAAACCAAGTCATTTACTACTCCTGATTATGCAGACCTGTAGCTGCTCTTAGCACATTTTACACTGGAGGAGCCTGAGGCTTGCGAAGAGGCCAGACCACTTGCAGTCACACAGAAAGGAAGCCCAAGGAGTCTGGACTCAAACTTCTCTGCCTCCAGAATCTTGTTCTTACCTACTGTGTTGGTTGCTACTTCATATTTAGATTTCCCAGTTGTGGGTGGACACAGGAACTAGAAAGTGAGTCACGTGAATTAGGGTTCAAAATATATAACTTAGGGACTTAAAAGTCGATTCTTTTGTTGTATGAGTGTGAGACTCAAGGGCTAGAAAATGCCCAGTAGCAGCCCCACCCCTGTACTAAAAACGAATCTTTCTAGGAGGTGGTAGGCCCAGAAGTACTACTGAGCTAAAGTTAGGGTGCCAAGGCTTGATTTATTTGCAAGGTGCAAGGCCAGGCTGGTGAGCACACAGGATACAAGAGGAGGTGGGGGTAGATGCAATGTGATGCTGCTGCCCTGGCTATGCCTCCAAAAGACAGAGACAGGTGAGTTTTATTATGCGACATTAGGAACTTTTCTGGAAGTGTGGCAAAAGGGAGCCACACCTGGGCATAATTCTCAGACAAGCAAAGGAGGGGGGGTTTGGTGGTGCTTTCGGGCTCCGTCAGTGGGTAAGCCCAGAGTAGGGCATTGCATAAGTCTGAAAGCAGTGGGTGTAATTTGCACAGGTGGGTCAGGGGTTTTTAACTCCTTTTTGCAGGTGTCAGTCCAGAAAGAGGGAGTGATCAAAGGATCTCACAGCCTGAAAGATCCAAACCTCAGTAGCCTTGCCATTGATCATGTCTTCCTCTCACTTAAAATTTGCTTAGTATTTAGAGTAAATAAAGAATAAAGCCACAGGCCGGGGCTCGTGTCTGTAAGCTTTAGCCTATGAAGCGGCTGGGGCTAGGGATCGCGGTTCGAGTCCCACCTGGGGCCCGTAGTGAGACTTAGTTCCAAAAAATAGCTGGGCATGGTGGCGCACGCCTGTCATCCCAGCTACCTGGGAAGCTGAGTCTGGGGATTGCTTGCGGTTCCACGGGCAAAAATAGCAAGACCTAGGTCAAAAAAAAAAAAAAAAAGAATAAAGCCACAACTTCAACCAGGTCCTTGACACCTGATAATCTTGCTCCAAACTTCCCTAGTTGAATCTCTCACATCCCTTTCAATTCCAATCAACCTGGTCTTGGCCCCTAGGTTCATGCCCCAGGGCATTTACCCTACTGTTTGTTAACTGGGGGGTAGAGGGGACACGTTCTCCCCCCTCAGTTTTCCCATTCCAATTTGACTTCCTCACAGTCTTTCCTCTTCTTGCTCAATGCTCCAGTTTTATCACCATTAATCACATTCTTTTACCTTTAGTTTTCTTTGTAGCACCTACCCAACTTCAAGTTCCTACTGCCTGATTATGGTTCCTATCCTGCTCTGGGAACTCTGAGGAGGTGTTGTGGAGTTCAGCTGTCTTCCCAGTGCATAGACCCTTACTTAGCATAGGTGGGCCCTCAAAAAGGTGCTCTTCCCAGCCAACCCTTTCTGCTCCCTGAATTCACCCTCCCCTCTTCATTCCTCTGCTCCAGGCATACTTTCCTCTGCTGTTCCTCAAACATTTCCATGTGCCTACCTCAAAAACAGTGAAAATACCTGCCTCCCTGGTCAAGAATACCAATAGTTGCTCAAATTTATAGATGCCTACTGTGGGCCAAGTACATAAATAAAACAGTTCCTGCTCTCAAAAAGCATCACAATGGGGGAAAGCTAAAATAAGAAAAAAAAAAAAAAAGTAAAATGTAGTCTGTCGTGTGGCAGTGAATGCTGTGGAAGGAAAACAAGTAGATGCCTTTTTTTGGATGTTATTTAGACAGGATGGCCAGGGGAGACCCCGCTGACAAGGTGATATTTGAATAGGGGTCTGAAGGAGGGGGAAAATGAGCCTTGGGAATCTGGGGCAGGGAATGATCCTGGTGGAGGGATTGCCAGGCCCTGAGGTCAGAGCATGAGTCGAGTGTCTGGATGGTGAGGCAGTCCTTGGCTGAAGCTGAGTAAGGCCAAGAGTACTAGAAGAGGTGAAGGAATCAAGGGGACAATCATGAAGGGGTTGTGGGAATTCCAAGAGGATTTTTTTTTTTTGATACTAGGTCTCACTATGTTGCCCAGGGTAGTCCCGATCCCACGGACTCAAGCGATCCCTAGCCTCAGCCTCCCAGGTAGCTGGGATTACAGGCGCCTACCACAGCGCCCTGCTGCTTTTTTTTTCCCCCAGACCAGGTCTGATGCTGGAGTAGTCTCGATCCCACGAACTCAAGCAATCCCTGGCCTCTTGCCTCCCAGCGCTTGGATTACAGGTGTGCGCCAACACCTCCGGCAGGAAGACTTGAGTTTTATCCACAGTGAAATGAATGCCCTGGGGGGGTGGGGGTGGAGAGAGGAGACCTGAAAGCACCTTTTACTGGGCTCTCCTTAGTAGGTCTCTCTTTTCTGTAGCTGTCAGAACCACAGCCAAGCCTGTGTGAGCAGCAGCCCCACTCTCCAGGTGAACAAACTAAGGCTCAGAGTGGCCCAGCTCCCGCCGTGTTAAAGAACTGGCGAGAGAAGTGGAAAGGCTGGCAGAGGGATCCAGGTCCGGAGAACAGAGTCCACCTTCTTCAACCTGCCCGCCTCTGCGGTGGGGGATGGGCCGCGCTCATCTGGGCGTGGCCGTGAGCCAGGCCCCGCCGGCCTGCGCTCCGCCCAGAGCTGCACCGCCCGGGGGGTGCCCGGCCGGCCGCAGAGGCCCAAAGCCTAGTCCGCCCGGCGCCTCCTCCCTCCCTTGGGGTTGGGTGGGGCGGCCGGCCGGGGCGGGGCGTTCCGCCTCAACCCCCTCCTTCCCCAGCTGGCCGAGGCTCCTCCTCAAGCCTGCCGGGCCTGGTGGCTCCGTTTCTAGTTTCATTTCCCAAGATCAGGTCTCTCTCCACTCCCTTCCCCCCAGTCCTTTGAATTCTTCACTTTCTGGTCTCCTTCCAACGTCACCTCCTCCAAGAGGCCCTTCTGGACCACCCTGGCTACAGGCACTCCCCTTCAGGCCTCTCTATTATCCTGTCCTATTTGGTTTCTTCAAGTCACTGACCAGAGGCAGAAGTCATCTCCATTTACTCACCCTCTGGGTTTTTCTCATCGCATCTGAATGAAAAACAAAGGCCAAGAGTGCCCTAAGGACGTGCCCTCCAGTGCAGTCTTCAGCCCAGCTACACTAGTCTTGGTGCCTGGGAGACAGCTAGCACACTGCCACCTCGGGGCCTTTGCACAAGCCCTTCCCCTGGTAGAAGCACTCTTCCTCCAGAGCTTTACTGCCTCTCTCAACTCATCCTGTCTCGGTGACATTCCTCCAACCCCAGCAGGGTCCTGTCTGAATCGCACTTCCTCTCATTACTCTCCCATTTTGCTTTATGCTTTTCCTTTTCACTTATCCCCTTCTCAGGTACAAAAGAATCTTACTAAAATGTATTATCCACCTCCTCCTATCAGATATTTTGGTCTATAATTTTACTGTCATTGCTTCAGTGCCTAGAACAGTGCCTGGCACACAGGCTCCATCCATGACTCTGCGAATCAATGGTTACATTTGTTTTCATATTTCTTTCCTGTCGCTAAGCCCTCCCTGGAACCGTGAAGAGAGATCCTGTGAAGCTTAGCCAATGCTCTTTCTGCAACATCTGCAACAGTATCCATAACACAACTTAGTAAATACATATCAATCAAATGTCTGCAACTCACTCCCCTTCAGGTATGACCTAGAACAAGACTCTAGGTCTCCTTCTTTTCTTCCCAGTCCTTAAAAATAGATTGTGGGAGGCCAGGCACGGTGGCTCGTGCCTGTAAGCTTCAGCCTATGAAGTGGCCAGGGCTAGGGACTGCGGTTCGAGTCCCGCCTGGGGCCTGTAGCGAGACCTAGTTCCAAAAATATAGCTGGGCGTGGTGGCGCGTAATTCCAGCTAGCTGGGAAGCTGAGGCTGGGGATGGCTTGAGTCTGTGGTACCCCGGGGAACAAGAGCCTGCGCTTCCATGGGCAAAAGTAGCGAGACCTAGTCTCAAAAAAAAAAAAAAAAAAAAGCTGCCACATCTACATATACATGTGCATATGTATACTTTTCTCTTTTGCTGAAGAGTTGGAAAGTAAATGACAGACATCTTGACAGTCTACCCCTATTCACTCTGCAGGCATCTCCTAAGATTAAGGATGGGAGTTTCTAGCCAGGTGTGGTAGCACGCACCTGTAGTACAAGAGACCTGTGCCGCTTGAGTTCGTGGGTTCGAGACTACCCCAGGCAACACAGAGAGACCTGGTCTCCAAAAAGCAGCCGGGTGTGAGGCGTGCCTGTAATCCCAGCTACCTGGGAGACTGAGGCTGGAATCACTTGAGTCTATGGAATCTGGACTACCCCACATAGCGAGACCTAGTCTTAAAAAAAAAAAAAAAAAAAAAAGGATGACTGTTTCCTATCCTGCTCCCACAAATCAGGATCCAGTAAAGGTTCACATGCTCATTTTGTCGTAGTAAAGATGTATTATAGTACATTTTGTTTGGCAACATTCTCCCTGTCCCACCAATTCCTTTTTGTGTTTCCCTGAAATTGAATTTTGGGTGTAACAGCCCAGTGGTGCTATAGGTGTCACACACTCTATATTTGTCTAAGTGTGTTCTGTCTGATTATGTTTGTGTTTAATTTGGGTTTTCTGTTGTTGTTGAGACTAGGTCTCGCTATTTTGCCTGTGGAGCGGCTGCCCTGGGTACCATGACTCAAGCAATCCCCAGCCTCAGCTTCCCAGGTAGCTGGGATTATAGGCGCATGCCACCACGCCCAGCTATTTTTTTAGGACTAGGTCTCACTACATTGCCCTGAGCAGGACTAGAACCATGATCCCCAGCCCCAGCTGCTTCATAGGCTGAAGCTCACAGGCACCCGCCACCAGGCTGGGCTTGTGTTCAGTTTGTTACTGTATCCTATAAGCTGGAGGCTGGGTCTAGAGGCTTCATGAAATTCAGTTTATGCAATTTAACAGACTCCTCAAAGAATATGATGTGCTTCCAAACACATTGCATATGGTAGAAACCAGAGTCCTGATGTCCCTCTATGGTTGCTGCAGTCTCATTACATGATGGAGAGGGTGGGTCCACATCTCCACACGATGAAAGGACATTTCCCCCTTTGCAAGTAACAAATAACCTGCAGGGTGATGCTTCAGAGACTGTCCAAGATCCTATTCCTCATTAACCTTTTCCCTCTAAGGTTTGCATATTCCATGATAATGCCTGACTCAAATAGTATAGTTAGTGGTTTTTGTTTTTTGTTCTGTTTTGTTTTTTGAGAACTTTAACTAAGAGTGTCACTATGTGCAGTCTTTCTACAGTTCCACAAAAGTTAGTAAATGAGCTACTGAAAGGAGGTTTCATTGTCAGTTTCTCAGATGGCCATTAAACTGGTGACTGATACCCTAACTTGAACGAAGTGCCTGTGCTGTGCTATTACTACAAAAACTACTGCTGTTAACAAAAGGACAACTTGCATTTTGCAAAGATTGTTCTGTCATCTTTAAACCACCCTGGACCAAAATATAATTTCGCTTTAAAGATAAAGAAATAGAGACCCTCAGGCATTAAAACATCTACCCGGAAAAAAAAAATGTAACCGACTTTCCTCCCTAGCACTCTCCACCTTTCTGCCAGTAACCACAATAGACTCCAACTGGCCGACATTTACTGAATCTGGGACAGTGACTTACAACTACGATCTTATTTTCATTGTCCTAACTCTTAAGAGGTAGACAAAATACCCCCATTTAATAGTTTTTGTGTAACTCAGAAATCAAGCATTTTTCCAAGATTCACTTCAAGAGTGGTAGGATTGGAACCCTGGTCTCTATGGCCGAGCGTGTAGACCGTAGTTGGGGATAGGTGCGTAAGAAGGTCGACTGTTGGATATGCCAGGTGCGAGGGTTGGTGTGAGGGGCCCACAAGCGAGGAGGCAAAATGCCCTCCTCGTCACGGTCCCTCGGGGCAAGTACTCCCCACTTCTCCCCCTCCCTCCGCACGCAAACCTCCCGAGCATGCGCCCTGAAGTCAACCTCCTTTGGAACCTGCCCCTTACGGGTTCCGCCCATCACGGGCCAGGGCCAATCCCTGGGCTGAGGGCGGGGCCGCCACGGGAATGGGCGGTAGCAGAGGAGAGTCAGGAGCCTGAAGTCGTGCGCTAGAGTCAGAACAGCGTCTCGCGGGCCAGGCGCCGGTTGCTGAAGCGGAGTAAGGAAAGGAGCAATGCTGCCGCCGCCGCTTCCTGATTGGCTGTGGGTGGCCCCCTCTTCGTTCTGATTGGCAGCTGGTGAACTAGGTATGTAAATGAAACGGAGGGGCCTGGGGAAAGAGGGCTGCCGCGGCGGGGTCCTGGACGGGTTCGAATCCCGGGGCCGGCAGGTGCGCGCCGGGGCTGCCCCGGATCGAGACGCGCGGGCCTCTACGTGCCGCCCGCCCCGGCCGGGTGAATCACGCCGCAGCCCGCGAAGGGGGCGGAGGCGCCGGCTCCCTGGCTCCGGCTGCGTGACTCACCCGCCTCCGCCGCTTCAGAAGGAGCCGCCTCCACTGCCTTCCGGAAGCGAGCGGAGGCCGAAAGGGCCGAACGGCTCACAGGGGATCCCGGCCCGCACGACCCAGGAGGCAGGAGGGAATGACAGTCTAGACGCGGGCCAGTGTGGAGGGGCCGGGGGTCTGAGGGACCGGAATCACCGGGGGCACCGCCAACTTGGCGCCGCTAGGGGGCGCATGGACGGAGGGGCGGAGTCGGGGGTGGGGGCTGAATTCCTGCGGTTCCGGATTCCCGGGTCTTCGCGGAAGGAGCGGGGACCTGGTTTTAAACACTGTGAGGGGGTCCCTCTTGAGGTCCCGTTGGGTATGAGGCCAGAGAGTGGTCCTTGCAGGCTGCCTGGCTCAAAAAAACAGGTTGGAACAGGAGTCCAGGACTCTAGGGCCCCCCAACTCCGTGAAAGTGTGGGTCCACAGAACTCTCAGTGAGCAAAGTGCTCATCAGGATTTTCCGGCAAGTTCTGTCCACTCCGCCTGGCAAATCTTGAATCGACCACCTCCTTCCTTGTCCACTACCACCTTCTACTCCAAGTTACCCGTCCTTCCCGACCCAAAGAGTACAGGTCATCTCCAAGTGGCTATTACGACCAGATGCCCTCCCTGCCGAACCCCTCCCTCCCAATCCCATTTCTCTAAGTAGCTAAGAGGAAATCTGCCGCACCCCTCCTTCCCAATCCCATCTTTCTCTAAACTGCTAAAAGGAAATCTGCCTAGCTAATCAGCTTCTCCCTGCCCTAAACCCTTCGATGACTTCCCACCACCCTCACAATGAAACCCAAACTCCTGGCCTCTGCCTACTCTCCACCCCCATCCCCCCACACCACTATGTCACTCCCTGTGGGACAATCAGGACCATCACTCCCGGCTTTTCTCAGTTTAAGCTCATTCAGCCTCCCTCCATGTCTTTGCTTTTGCTGTTGTTCTCTCTTCCTGGAACTCTTTTCTTCTGATAGCTCCAGGGTGACCCTCAGGCTTGAGGGCTCAGCTCAAGTGTCACCTCCTCAGAGGAGCCTTCCCTGACCCAGCTCCCCAGAGCCCTTTAGTATTTCAGCACCAGCTGTACCTTTCCTGTGTTTACTTATTTAGGTATTATCTGACACCTAGTAGACATCAGTAAGTTTAGATGAAAAAAGGAAGGTTGAATATTTAAGTTAAAAAAGAAAGGTTGAATATTGTACATTGATGGTTCATTGAAACAATAAATAATAACTATTAACAGTAGTTATTAATAAGAGTAGTTACTGTACCAGGCACTGTTGTGTATTTGCATATTATCTCACTGACTCCTGAAAGCAACTCTATGAAGTAGAGGCTATTACCAGTCACATCTTTTTTTTCTGAGACTAGGTCTCGCTATTTTTGTCCATGGAACCGCAGGCTCTCGTTGCCCGGGGGACCACAGACTCAAGCAATTCCCAGCCTCAGCTTCCCAGGTAGCTGGGATGACAGGTGCGCGCCACCACGCCCAGCTATTTTTTGGAACTAGGTCTCGCTACGGGCCCCAGGCGGGACTCGAACCGCGATCCCTGGCCCCTGCCGCTTCATAGGCTGAAGCTTACAGGCACGAACCACCATGGCCGGCTTATCAGTCACATCTTAAAGGTTCCCTAAGAAAGCCCAGGATCAGAGACGTTAAGCCATTTGCCCAGTAGCACACAGCAATCGGCAGAGCTTTACCAAACTGAATGACCCCTCCTTCTCCACAGATGATGCTGAGCAAGGGCCTGAAACGCAAGCGGGGGGAGGAGGAGGAGGAGAAGGAAGCCCTGGCCGTCGACGCCTGGTGGCTGGATCCCGGCCATCCTGCAGTGGCACAGGCACCCCTGGCTGGGGCTTCCAGTTCCCTCTTTGACCTTTCGGTGCTCAAGCTACACCACAGCCTCCGACAGAGTGAGCCTAACCTGCGGCACCTGGTCCTGGTGGTGAACACATTGCGGCGCATCCAGGCATCCATGGCACCCACAGCTGCCCTGCCATCTGTGCCCAGCCCACCCACAGTCCCCAGTGTGGCCGACAGCTTGATGGCCAGCTCGGATGCCAGCCTCTCAGCCTCCATGGCCAGCCTCCTGGAGGACCTCAGCCACATTGAGGGCCTGAGCCAGGCCCCGCAGCCCCAAGTAGATGAGGGGCCGCCTGGCCGCCCCACTGGGGTGACCCCACCTGACCTGGGTACCTTGGACTTGCTAGGCCCAGCCACTGGCTGTCTGCTGGACGATGGGTTGGAAGGCCTGTTTGAGGACATTGACACCTCTATGTATGACAGTGAACTTTGGGCACCAAACTCTGAGGACCTCAAACCTGGCCCTGAGGATGGGTCAGGCAAGGAGGAAGCCCCCGAGCTGGATGAGGCGGAGCTGGACTACCTCATGGACGTGCTGGTGGGGACACAGGCACTGGAGCGACCACCAGAGCCCGGGCGCTGACCCCCCAGGGTTGGGTAGGTGTCTGGTGTTCAAACTGAGCCTGGTGGCTCAACCCGCTCTCTTAGGAAGGAGACAGCTGAGAGAGGGGAGCTTTCAGGAAATGGAATCTAGTCCTGGGCAACTTCACCTCTAGCCTCTAGTCTGGGGGTGACGGGGGATCTGCCCTCATGATGGAATGGCAGGGCCTGGTGATTGGACCCAAATGCTGGACCGGTGCTGGGCCGAATCCCCTGAGGTCATGGTCTGGGGTAATCCTTCCCTGATTTGGGAAGAGACCCCAACTGGTTTTTTGACATTAAACTCGTTCTGGGAAATGTCACGTCGTGTGTGTCTCTAAGGCAAGGGGGAGATGGTGGCACTGACATTGAGCAAGGACTGTGCACCCAGCTTGCTTAAAAACAACTAATGTGTTACCTCATTGAATCCTTGTAACCACCCCACAGGGTGGGCATTATCAGTTCGATCACCCACCCCCGTTTTACAGGCTCCAAGAGATCACTGCAGGAGCAGGTTGCCTAGCTTACCTAGCCCCGGATACTTGGAAATATGCTCATTCAAGTTTCCCGTGCGTGTGTCTGTATTCCCTTTTTTAAAAACTAAAATCTAGACTCTTTGCCCAGAGTCTACCTGTGTGTCTTCAAAGCTGGGGTGGGAGGCAAACGGGGGCTTCCAGAACCAGCCAGAAATAAAAGTACAAAAACAGAGCCTGCGTGGATCCTCTCCCTGAAGCCCTGAGAGTCGGCTCTTGAGGAAAATGGTGAAAAAGGGAGACTGCAGCAAATTACACAAAAATAAATAAAACCCAGCCCCACCTCCAATCTCTCTTTAGCCGGGGTGGGGGAGAGAACAGTTCGGAGGCTGGCTCCACACAGAAAGCCGCCAGGGTGGGTGGCTGGACTGTCCGGCGGCGGTCAGGTTTTCCTTCTAGAAGGAACCCAGGCGCCGGCAGGCTGGAGCCACCTGCCCCGCGGCCCGTGTGATTGGGCCGGCCTGAGCGCCGGGTGTCTGCGCCGCCCCCGCGGTCCAGCCGCATTCCTGGCCGCTCTGGGAGGGGCCGTACACTCAGAGGCCTGGCACGGGACCCAGGCAGCGTCCTTCCTGGCGGCCGTGGGGGCAGGGCAGAGCCCGGGGCGGGGGCAGGCGGAAGAGGGAGGGCTAGGGGTGTTGGGTGTGGGCTGTTGGAGCCGGAGCCTAGCTCCGGATGGTGACCTATGAGGCCGGATGGGCCTCGAATAGGGGAAACACCACTCAGGGGACACCCAAATCGTCGGTCCCCATGCCTCCCCTGCGGCCGGAAGCTAGAGGAGGCTGAGCTGAGGTGGAACTGGGGGGGGGGGGCTGGCGGGTGGCTTGGGGCTGGCCCCGGGGCCCGGGAAGGGGCGGGCAGAATAGAGCTTCCTGGAGCAGCAGAGGAAGTCATGCCCATTTCTGGAAGTGACTGAGGTGGCCCAGGGAGGGGAGTGGAAATGGCCTGAAAGGAGCTGTGTCCAGAGGAGGGTCTTCCAGCTGCCTGACTCCTGCACCTGGCAGTGCAACCCCTGGGCTGGGGCATACCGGCTATTCTGACCCAGACCTGGGGATTCTGTGCTCAGCCATGCCCCCTGGTGCCCAGGCTGGGGGTCTGTGATGCCACTATCTCAGGTTTCCTGGACATCTGTCCAGTAATCAAGGAGTCCACCAGTATGGGATCAGCAATGCCCCCTGTTTCCAACAGCCCTGGGTACTTTCTGATATCTTGGAATGCCAAATTAGGGGGCAATCTGTGGTCCACATTGACACAGACAGTTTACCAATCTGAGATGTTGCACCATCTACCCTGTGCCTGCTTGACCAGGAATGACCCCTTCTCCCAGAAGTCTGTGAGTACAGTTGCGCAGGCTGTGCACTGCAACTGCACATGGACTCTATATTTAAGGGACCACCACGAATGTCACGAATGAGCCATGCATTTACATAATAATTAGGACAGTTTTCCAGCAGATGGAGATCAAGTGCCCTGGGTGGGAAAGGGGGCACACCTTTTGCACAAAAGCAACATACTGGCTAGATCAGCCCTGGCCCCATCCCCCCATTATCTTCAGGTTCGTAAATAGCTCATGCCTAAGGACTTAGCCCTCTCTCCCCAAGTTTGACCCTCAGATGATTGTGCAGGCTTCCTGGCGTGCCCCTCCGCCCTCAGGCTCAACCCCAGGAGGCCACACTACCCCAGCCAGCAGATTCCAGGGCCCACACCATTCCTAGTTGAGCCACAGCCCTGGGGCTGCTGCTGCTTTTCACAGAGCCTCTGTGTACCCCCACCATGACAGCTCCTGCCAGCTCCTCCCCTCCACAGGCAGGATACCCCCACCCCTCCCACCTCCCACCTTCACCCCCTCTACTTCTTTCTGCCCACACCTAGGGAAGCTATGACCAGTTGTCCTTGGGCCTCTTCTTTTCATTCCTTCCTTCCTTATTTCCCTCACTGAGCGGATTTGTGAGTACCTACTCTGTGTCTGGTCCTACACAAATCTGCCCTGGGCCCTCAGCATTGAACCCCCATCCTTTGGGATATGAACTCTCTTACTTTCCAAGGCTCACTTTCCACCCCTGTCTGCCACCATTGAGTGAACATTTACTGGGCACCTGAGTGTAGTCAGACAGAGAAATCTGACTGGTGTTTAGTCAGAGTATTGACTTCCAGGGCCGTAGAGCAGAAGTTGTGCTTGCGGAGCCCAGCTTCCTGCCTTAGAAACTCAGCATTGCTGTTCTATGGCTGTGTGACCCTAGGCATGGCACTTACATTTCTGGACCTCCCAGTCTTCCTCTGTAAGCGGGAACAGTAACAGTCCCACTTTAAAGGGCAATTGTTGTTCAGGAGGGAAAGCATTCTAAGCAGAAGGAAGAGAATGTGCGGGAGCTGGGAGGTGTAATTTTCAGGAATCTGTAAGCACTGGGTTTTACTGAAGTGGGGGCAAGAGGTAAGGTAAGTAACGGGGCTGGTGGGGGGTTGGCACGGCACATGGACCCTGCAGGGGTGAACTTACTCTGAAAACACGAGTAAGGGAATCCCTCTGGCTGCCATGTGGACGTGATAGTGGGGAAGCGAGAGTGGAGGTCAGAGCCAGGCCGCCAGGACCCCGGCCCCCTGCACTGAGGTATGCGAGGTAAGGAGGAATCTCTGCTGCATCCCAGCGTGGCCAGGGGCTGCCGGGGCCCTTCCCAGATCACCGTGTTGGACCAAGGGCCTAGGAGGGTAGTGGAGGGTAGTGGCCTAGGAGAAGTCAGCCCCTCTGGTCTTCTCCAAATCCTGTCAATCCTCACTCGAAACAACTAAATCACTAAATGCAGCAGCAGATATACATGAATATGGAGGTGAGGAGAACAGAAATAAAGGCCAGGACAAATGAACATTTCAGACCCAGGAACACAGGGCTGTGAGACCAACTATAGATACGAACTATTTCAGAAAAACAACCACCGAGGTCGCCACAGATGGGTACAGAAACTCCAGTTCAGAGATGCCTTCAGTGCGAGCTAGGCTTCCTCCCATCTCACAGGGCGAGGAAGGCCACAGAGACAGACAGCGGCCCCACAGCTAACCAGACCAACCGTCCATCAGTGCCTGTGCTCCCAAGGCCAGAGACGAAACTGCAAAGCAAAGAAGAAGCAAAATGTTACAGAAGCTGGGTTGGAGCAGACGACCAGTAAGGAGGAGCCACTGAAAGGACACAAACATGCATGAACTGGCTCCAAAGATACACCTGGAAACTAAGCACAGGCCACTGTGTCCCACGTGTGAAAACACGTCCACACCTGGCAATAGGACATTGCCCCGAAAAAGAAGAATCCAATGGACTAAAAATTGACCAATAACTGGCAATGAAAGAAGAGATGGAGTGGGGCCAGGCACGGTGGCTCGTGCTTGTAAGCTTCAGCCTATGAAGCGGCCGGGGCTAGGGATCG
>PVHY01026774.1:0-16876 GCA_004024945.1 Uropsilus gracilis
ACACCCAGCAGCTGTCACTGGGCGCAGTGTCCTGTCTGATCTTGCCATCAGAGAGCTAGACCCGGGGCTGAGGCCCAGGGGTGGACTGAGCAGTAGAGGCCACGGGGGTCTCCAGGAGGGCGGCAGTGGAGGACGCTGCCCAAGGCTGCTTATGGAATCAGGGCAGACATGAGCCCTGGTGCCCGCCTCCTGGCTGGCCTGGTGTGTCCGCTGCCTTAGCTGGGGGCCACTCCAAAGTGCTGCACCCCAGCAAGCTGGCATCAGGGACCAACTGCTTCGCCACGTCCATTAAGTGCAGGGCAGTGCAGGTCAGAGCTCACTGCACCAGCTGGGCGTGGAGGCCGCAGCTGAGTCCCCAACAGCAGTGTCCTCTGGACTAGGGGTGGGCTGTACCCGGTGTCACAGCAGGCACTTGTCTCCAGGGCTTACCACCCAGCCTGGACCTGGCTGCCCCTGCCCCCTCACAGTGTTGGGGTCCTGCTCCCTGGAAATACGGCTAAGGCTCAACGTTCTTGCCATCTCTGGGCCCTGTGCCCCCGGGAGATCCTCGCATGGTCAGGGGGGCCCAGCAGCTGTGTTGTCCACATGGGACTGAAACACTAAGCGATCAATTCAATTGACTCGGCGTTATCAAAGCACCTTTCAAAATGTGGCATCATTACGTCAGGACCTCACTGATTTTCTCAATAAAAAGTCCTGTTTCAGCACCAGCGGGCAGTGATGGGTGCCCACACGCCCAGGGATCTGGGCTGTCGTGGCCCCCTTCCTGTTGTGAGCCAACCGCAATGTGATCAAAGGGTCCTGAGGGGGAGGGTAAGGATTGACACTTGAGTTGAAACTGAGACAGAAGTGGCTCACAGCCCCCCTCCCCCCCTCTCTGGACTGTGGCCTCGAGTTTACTTAGCATCAGACTTTTATAATCAGTAACCAAAGAAGTTTTGATCCAGGGTCACATGGTTACAAGCATATCTTTACCAGGAGACCAGCTAAAGCAAGTTTAGTCTGAGACCACTCAAGTTTGGCCCAAGTCTGACCTGAAGAAGGCATTCCACACAGATTGCTTCACCAATAGTCAAGGTTGTTCTGCTTTTCCCTCTGCACCAATTAGGGAAATATTCAGCAGCTTATCAGAGCAAGCCAGAAAAAGAGTAATGAGAACACAGCTACCTACACCCTCCCATCAGGGAGTAGGGGAAGTGTGCACCTCTGGGCAAGACCCCTGTGCTGGTGAGCATGGGCAGGGGGGTCAGTGGGGTTTTAGCTCTGCCCACCAGCAGGTGATTGCATGGGGCAGTTGTCTGCTGGCCCAGAGAGTTGCAGCGTGGTTGGGCCAAGTTTTGAGGGTTTGGGGGGTTGGGGGTAGGAAAGCCCTTCTGTTTCACTCTCCATTTTGTTCTCAGGAGGAAGAAGAAGAGCACAAATAATACAAACACTGTCATGAATGGGTGAGGGACCAGGTAAATGTCCAGCCCACATATCTGAGCAGGACACAAGAGATGGAACATCGAGAGAACTGGTGCACGCGGGACTGGAGAAACAGCTACAGGGACAACCTAATACGGATTCATACCTAAGCACTCACTGGGACTGGATGAACTAAAATCCCATTTCCAAGTCGCTACCTAGGAGAGCAAGGCTCCCCTTCCCATTCCACAGGAGAGGAAGGCCACAGAGTCGGGGCATCAGCCTCACAGCAAAGCTGCAAACTGAGGGTGAGGAGATGATCTGCAACGGCCATTCACAGAAGCCTGGACTCATGGAAAAATGCCTTCATTGATAATGGCTGGGTTCAGGCCCCCTAAACCAGATGCCAGAACTATAAGGCGAAGAAGCAGCAAAATAGCACAGAGAACACAGTGGAGAAGACGGCCAGCAACAAGAAGACACGGATAAACCTCAAACGAGCATGGACTGGCTCTCAACACAAGGTTAAGACTGAACACCTTCCAGCACGGTTCACTGTTTCGGACACTGCCCCAGGAAAGGAAGAGACCAATGGATTTAACTTAGATCAACAAACAACAAGGAGGAAGGGGTTTGAGTGAACATAGGGGGAGTTAAAGGGTGGGGGAGGCATCCCAACAACCATTTACCGATGTTGTAAAGAATGAAAAATTTAAAAAAATTTAAGTTAAAAAAGTCCTATTTGATACTTTGCATCAGGTCATTTTCTGAGACGCTGAGAAACTTATCTTTTATTTTCTTGAATTGTGTCATCTTGCATCGAGGTGCTATGTGCAACCAGGGCCTGCTGGGCTAAGCTCACCCCTCTCCAACCCTCTGCTCACCATGCCCAGCAGCACAGAGCGGCCCCCGGGCACCCCAGGGCACTGGGCTCCTCCCCTGCTCCCCGCTTCCTAGCCATTTAACTGCAACAGCTGGCGGGGAGGCTAGGGCTGCCGTACCCACCAGCAATGAGCACAGGCATCTGGAGATTCTTGCCACAGCCTGTGCTAGAGTCCGGTGCCGCTGGGGGCCAAATGGCAGCTCTGGGCTGGGTGCCCCACTGTGCGTGGCTGGAGGCACAGCCCGGGTGGGAAGGCCATGGGCATCAATGAGGCCTGGCTCTCCCCAGACTCACAGCCCGTCCATCAGGCTGAGGGGCTGCTGTCACCTGGGCCTCCTGCCTTCAACTCTACTGTGCCCTCCCCAGCTGTGTGACCCTGGGCAGGTCACTGGCCCTCTCTGGGCCTCGGCATCCCTATGCGCAAACCACCACATAGACATCAAGTGCACAACATCTCTCCCATTTTGGGTCTGCCACTGCAGACATCTTTTCTGTCCCTTTTACCCAAGATATCCCCCCATTTCTGAACTGGGTGGCAAAGTGGCCTGCACAATCCAGACACGCTGATCTTATCTGGCTTTTATGGAGAGCGTCGCATACTTCAGGATGGAGTCCGGCGCCTCCAGACACTCACAAACTTCAGCTGTGTGAGTGATTCATGACATCCCTGACTGCTAAGATCTGGGGTTTCCTCATTGCCTCTGCAAGACAGGGTGGGGCTCAGCGAGCTGATATCCACCTCTGGCAGGATTTGAATCCAGTTCTTTGGAAGCTTGCCTCATCTTTCCTCTTCCTCCACTCCTGGATCTACATACCTGAGCCATTAAATTAGCTGAGCACCCTGCACTTTTCCAGTGTAGCCAGGGGCTTGCCAGGCTGTTTTGCTGAGTCAGCGGTCATCCTTAAGCTGGTGGGTGCCCAGATCTTTAGTGCTCACAGATCATGCCAAGCCCTGTGGGATCATGGGCAGTTCACACCCTCAGAATGAAGGCAATGCCACATACATTTCAGGGTCCTTGTAGGACTCCATGGAAAAATACCTGTGTAGACACTACATCCCACTGGATCTGGGGAACACTTCTCTCCACACACATCAGGGCCCGAGACATGCACATCCTCACACCAACTCCTGTGCTCAGGGTGAAGATCCAAGGAGATAGGATGAGGGGCCACTCCATGACTTTGAAGTGGGGAGATGATCTTGGTTAGTTTTTTGTTTGTTTGTTTGTTTTTTTGAGATTAGGTCTTGTTATATTGCCTGGGGTAGTCCCATTCCCATGGACTCAAGAGATCCCCAGCCTCAGTCTCCCAGGTAGCTGGGATTACAGGCACCTGCCATCACCCCAGCTGCTTTTTCGAGAACCAGGTCTCGCTATGTTGCCCGGGGTAGTCTCAAACCCACGAACTCAAGCGATCCCTGTCCTCTTGCCTCCCAGCAGTTGGATTATAGGTGCACGCCACCACGCCTGGATGATCTTGGTCAGTTGAGTGGCCCAGCAACCACAAAGCTTTGCTTCTGGGGCCCATTCCAGGACTCAGCAATGATTTTCTGGAAAGGGCCAGGTGATAAGTATCTTGGGCTTGGGGGGTCAAGAGGTAGCGTTCCTCCAACGGCCACTCCCTCAGGGACTGCATTGCCTTGTTGGGTCCTTGACATTTTCGAAGGTAACTGCATTCCTGCCTCACAGACGACTCCCCCCCCACCACCACCACCAGGTGTCCCATCTGCGAGAACAGGTGTGTGGGGGTTCACACTTGTGGACTTTATTCCCGGGAAGGAGGTGAAAACTGTATCTAGACACCTTGATCTGCCTTCTTCAAACTCACCATACAGCCGGGCACGGTGGCTCGTGCCAGTAAGCTTCAGCCTATGAAGTGGCTGGGGCTAGGGATCACAGTTCGAGTCCTGCCGGGGGGCACGTAGTGAGACCTAGTTCCAAAAAATAGCTGGGCGTGGTGGCATGCGCCTGTCATCCCAGCTACCTGGGAAGCTGAGGCTGGGGATTCCTTGAGTCTGTGGTATCCCGGGCAACATGAGCCTGCGGTTCCATGGGCAAAAATAGCAGACCTAGTGTCAAAAACAACAAAAACAACAACAAAATAAACTTACCAAACACACTGGTAACCATGAGCGTCTGTCATCTGGACTTGCTTTTCTACACACAATTGCCTTGAGCTGCTTCTATTTTGCGCACATGGCAACATTTCGACTTTCCCTAGGACAGAGGGTGTTCCCTGGGGGCAGCCACCCCTGTGATGTGTCCCTCAGGGACAGGACCCACGTCCAGCAGCTCTGTCATAGCATGATAGGGCCCAGCCAGTGTAAACAGAGATGGGAAAAGCATTGCACAGTGTATGACTTCTTGAGTTTACATTATTCTGTTTCTGGTGAGAGGCCCAGAGAGGGAGTCTGGGCTGCACGCAGTTCCGCAATCAGTATCCTGGGACCCTGCACACAGCGCATGGAAGGAAGCAAGGGGTAGAAGCCAAGTTCCCAAGTGCTTGATGGCGTAGGGCACTAGGGTATCATGAGCACAGATAGTCCTCAAAAACAATCCATGCAGCCATCTGGGCATGGTGGCGTGTGCCTGTAATCCAAGTGCTAGGAGGCAAGAGGCCAGGGATTGCTTGAGTTCGCAGGTTCAAGACTACCCCGGGCAACATAGCGATACCTGGTCTTGAAAAAGCAGCTGGACACCTGTAATCCCAGGTGTGGCGGGCACCTGTAACCCCAGTTACTTGGGAGGCTGAGGCTGGTGATTGCTTGAGTCTAGAGTACCCTGGGCAACATAGCGAGACCTAGACTCAAAAAACAAACAAACAAACAAAAAACCAAAAGATGATCCCTTCTAGGAGATGCAACAGGAATCGGAAGTTTTTACCCTTCTCATTTAAGGGTAGCCAGACCTCTGATGAAACCCCAGGGATCAAGAGCTCATGGTCTCAGAACCACCAGGCCGGCACACCCCATTGTGAACGGCACCCACTGGGACACGGACTCTCCCCACTTCCCGTCCTGGAGTTGAGCCTTTGATCTTCCTGCTCTCAATGACGGGGCTGCCCCACCTGTCACTGGGAATTGTGAACGTGAGGATCCAGCTCCCCAAGCCTGAGGGGGGACGCTCAGCCTTCTTGCCCACCATCGGACTTCGTGAGCGCTGACCTGTGAATTTCAAAGGCCCTGTTCATTTCAGAGTGATTTGTCTTTCTCACGTAAAAGTAGCTTGCCCCTGCTCTGTGCCCCTGGAGAAAGGGGGTTGGGGGGGAGCTGGGAATATGGATGACTCCCTGTTCTTCTGGGAACAACTCTGCTTGAAACTGATGGGGTGTCCCCTGGCTCCCAGCGTGGACAGCTGTGGGTACTTACCATTTGGTGTGTTGCTCCTCAGGGAGACTTTATGACAACAAAACAACTGAATTTTATTATCTATCCTATCTATCTAATCTATCTATCTATCTATCATCTATCTATCTATCTATCTATCTATCTATCTATCTATCTATCTATCTATCTACTCGGTCTCGCTGTGTTGCCCTCAAGTTGCTGGGGGTACCGTGGACTCAAGTGATCCCCAGACTCAGCCTCCCAGATAGCTGGGATTATAGGCATCTACCACCGCGCCTACTGCTTTTTCGAGACCAGGTCTTGCGATGTTGTTCAGGGTAGTCTCGAACCTGTGAACTCAAGCAATCCAAAGCCTCTTGCCTCCCAGCGCTTGGACAACAGGCACACTCCACCACACCCAACAACAACTGAATTTTAGATGTTTCTTTTAAACTAAAGAACCAGCATGAATGCTAGTACCTAAAGATTTTTTTTTTTGAGACTAGGTCTTGCTGTTTTTGCCTGTGGAACTGCAGGCTCACGTTGCCCGGGGTACCACAGACTCAAGCAATCCTCAGCCTCAGCTTCCCAGGTAGCTGGGATGACAGGCGCATGCCACCACGCCCAGCTATTTTTTGGAACTAGGTCTCGCTACGGGCCCCAGGCGGGACTCGAACCATGATCCCTAGCCCCTGCCGCTTCATAGGCTGAAGCTTACAGGCACAAGCCACCGTGCCCGGCGTACCTAAGGATTCTTACAAAATAGATTCTAATGTCCATCCATCCATCCATCCTCCATCCATCCCCTATCTACCCACCCACTCATTTAAAGAAATGATGACTACAGCTAAAAACAGCCTATCCAAATATGAAGAATAAAAATTAAGCTTAAATAATTTGCAATAAAACTTTTCCATTTGAAAAAGATGCCTGGTCTTCACCAACTCTACTCCAAGCATTTAGACAGCAGAATGGTAACCAAGGTGTGTAAAAGCAGATGTGAACACTCACCACTACACGTGATGGAAAGAAACGAGAAACCAACTTTTCAGAGGGCTAATTATCGGTCACTTAATGTCTTAGTCCCTCATCTGTGGGACAAAGACATCTGGAATGCTGACTGGTTGGGGTGCTGAAGATAGCTGGGGACACAGTATGTGCTTGATCACTGTAGTTATTGTGATAATTATCACAAATCATAGTAACAACAGTCAAATCATAGTAACAACAGCCAAATCACAGTAACAACCTCTTTCTAAAGTCTAAAGTTATCTCTAAGTACTAAAATGTCCACATTTCTGGATCAGAGAGATAAAAACACCCACAGATAGCAGAATATGTAGAACATGAGTGCCTCATATATAGCAGATAGGTTTACCATAGATAGAATATTTCAGGAAAGGTACACAAGAATTGTTGGGCTATAAAAATATTTCTGTTTAGATGCAAAGGGTCCATGCTAAAACACATAGAAATTTATCTACGTTCATTTAAAGACATAATAAGGTGCGGTGGCACACACCTTTAATCCCAGCCTAAGAAGGGAGGCTGAGGCTAGGAGTTGTTTGAGTCTGTGGGCTCGAAACCTGCCCCAGGCAACATAGTAAGACCTAGTCTCAAAAACAAACAAACAAAAAAATAAATAATAAAAAATAAAATAAAAGATAATATAATCCAACACTTCTGATGGACAGTTTATGATATATCAAGCACTGGTCCATTTGAAACACAAGGATTGATGAAGGCCTCCTTGGAAACCGTGGGTCTAATTAACCTGTGATTTGAGTAAGAAGCACCAAGAATAATGTTTTAAGGAAAAAAGACTTCTAGCTCCGCTGGGTAAATTCCTTCATGTTTGAAAACGGTGGAGATTGACAAAAACTCATAAAATGCCAATTTTGGGAATAAAAAGGGTAGCAAAAGTGGAGACTGCATTTTCAATGATCTTCAGAGCCAAACACCCAGCCTAAAGTCATGACAGTGACTTAAAGAAAGACTTAAAGAAGATGAATGGCAAATGCGTCTCAGGCAACTACTGCTTACAGATCTTACTTTCTGCAAACAGCACACCTGGCCCTTCCTGCGATCTTGGCGACAGGCTTCTGCCTGGCTGTTTCAGACACAGCCTCCTCCCCACATGTGCGCCAGCTACTCTCGGTGTAAAATCTGGTGATTTTGTAAGCACAGCTCTTTCCCTGGCCCTCTGAGGGGGGAGCGCCCTGGCCTGGGTCTTTCTCCTCCTGGTCACTTCTGTTCCCTCTCTGACATGGCTCTTGAAAGCTGCTCATTGTCAGGTTATCATCTTTAACGAAGAAACGCCCGCTGAGGGAAATACAAGCCATTTGGCTCCCTCCTGTCAGGAGAGGGGAAGAATAACACCAAGTCAGGCTGCAGGTTTTTATTATCACATCGTAAATGAGCAAATGGCATCTGTCAATACAAAGAGCCCCCCAGCCCTGGGAAGAGGAAGCTCTTCTGGGGGGTGGGGTGGGCGGTCCAGGGACAAAATGGAATTTTATTTCCCTCCTGCTCCCCCATCTCTTTCCTATTTTATTTCACCTCATTCACTTTGCAACATAATAATGCAATAAAAAAACCCCAAACAGGAAACTGGGAACCGGCAGATCCGCAGGAGATGCTGTCACAAGGACCAGCAGCAGAGACACAGCGTCCTCACCCGTCCCCAGGATGGTTGGTGGACACGGCGAACACAAGTCCTGGCCACGTGATGGCCACACCGGCCCTGAAGCCTTGGGTCTTCCATGCAGAGTATTCTTCCCAGGACCAGCACCGCCAGTTTGCCTGCGTGTTGATTCGCACCAAGTTTTCATATTTGGGCCATAAACATCTTTCACGACGTGGGCGAAAGGACCCGGGTGCTTATGAGCTGCCCGGAAGGTGGATGTTCCAGCTTGAGAGCAGTGTCAGGTCATTCACAGGGACCCAGTGGAGGAGAGGGAGGGGACCTCCGATGGGCCAGACTTTGCCACAAGCCTGAAGGTGGGGGTCTCATAGAAATGTTCCCTAAATGTGAGTCGCCATTCAGGCCTGAGGGGCGGATGGACCCCACAGGGAGACTGGAAGATCTGTGGGGCCTGTGCGTCCAGGAGGGGCCAGGGAAAGAGTGGACCCCCCCCCCCAAAAGGGCCAGAGTCAAGTTCTTTTTTGTTTTTGAGACCAGGTCTCGCTATGTTACCAGGGTAGTCCCAATCCCGCAGACTCAAACGATCCTCAGCCTCAGCCTCCCAGGTAGCTGGGATTACAGGCGCGCACCACCATACCCAGCAATTTTTTGACACTCGGTCTCATTATGTTTTCCTGGGCGGGTCTCGAACCTGTGGAAACAAGTGATTCCCAGTCCCGGCCTCCCTTCTAGGCTGGGATTAAAGGCGGGCACCACCGTGCCTGGCTTCCAGAGTTTTCGGATCAACCCAGATGGTCCTGGGGTGGCCACTGCGAGGAGCGAGGGCTTCAGGCGGCTGCCGGGATCTCGTACTCGATTTTGACACCAAAACTGAAAAACCAAGGCTGCTCCTTCTGCAAAGGCGCCCCCACGAGAGTGGCTCCGACCAGCAGGCCTTGTCTACGCTGGAGGTGGGTGGTGGGGGGTGGGTGGGGGTGGATGGGCCCACCCCATCCCCCACCCCCACCCCCACCCCCCACCCTCCACCCTGAGCCAGAGCCCCTCAGCCCTGCTGACCTGATCACGCAGCTGCTTCCATCTTGTGCAGCTTCCCCGGGAGGCACAGGCGGGGCCGGGCTGCAGCAGTGCCCACGGCCGGAGGCTCCTAGCCGGAAACTGCCCGCCGGAAGTGAACCAGCACCCGGGCGTCTGGGGGCCGGTCTGCGAGTCTGGCCTCGTCTCTGCCCATAGTGGGGAACCGTGGGGACGTCCGGCAAGAACGGGTCTGACCTTAGCGCAAGGGGACAGCCGTCAGAGTACAGCGTGAGGGCAGCCCGCGCAGGCACCGGAGCCGGATGCGTCCCAGAGCGGCAACGCCCACCTGCGGGGTCCGAGCAGCTGTGGCCGTGCGCATGAGCATCTGCGCAGGAAGAGCGCGTCCACCCAGGGGTCCGGCAGTTCCGGCGGGGCTGCCATCAGGTGCATCCGCAGCAGACGCGCGTCCGTGACCTACCCCGCTGGATGCGCGGGCTTCCCGGAGCGTTTGACTGAAAGACTCCGCGGGCGCTGGCCACAGGCCCCTGTGCACGCAGGGATGCCGAGGCCCAGAGAGGGCCAGTGTCATGCCTGGGGTCCCGCAGCTGGGGAGGGCACGGGACGGGCTGTGAGTCTGGGGAGAGCCGGGCCTCGTTGATGCCCAACCAGGCTGCGCCTCCGGCCACGCGCAGTGGAGCCACCAGCCCAGAGCGCCACGCCTGCCCGTCTGGCCCCCAGTGGCACCCCGGGCTCTGGCAAAGTCTGCGGCTGGCATCACCGGAGACGCCTGTGCCCACCAGACGCTGTGGTTAAATGGCTAGGAAGCTCAGGAACGAGGAGCAGGGGAGGGGCCCAGCACCCTGGGTGCAGGGGGGCCGCTCTGTGCTGCTGGGCGTGGTGAACAGAGGACTGGAGAGGAGTGAGCCTAGCCCACCCAGCAGGCCCTGGTTGCACACGGCACCACCATAAAAAAAATACAATTAAAAAATAAAATAAAATCAAGGCCGGGCATGGTGGCGCGTGCCTGTAGGCGGCAGCTTAGCAAGCCGCGGCCAGGGCTGGGGATCGTGGTTCGAGTCCCGCTGGGGGCACGCAGCGAGACCTAGTTCCAAAAAATTATAGCTGGGCATGGTGATGGCACACGCCTGTAATCCCAGCTACCTGGGAAGCTGAGGCTGGGGATTGCTTGAGTCCGTGGTATCCCGGGAAATGTGAACCTGCGGTTCTATGGGCAAAAAAACGAGACCTAGTCTCAAAAAAAAAAAAAAAAAAGTAAAAAGAAAAAAGAAGAAATTAAAAATAATAAACAAACAAATAAATAAGCCGGGCACAGTGGCTCGTGCTTGTAAGCTTCAGCCTATGAAGCGGCCGGGGCTAGGGATCGCGGTTCGAGTCCCACCTGGGGCCGGTAGGGAGACCCAGTTTCAAACATAGCTGGGCGTGGTGGCACACGCCTGTAATACCAGGTACCTGGGAAGCTGAGGCTGAGGATTGCTTGAGTCTGTGGTACAGACTCAAGAGGGCAACGAGAGCTTGCAGTTCCACCTGCAGAAATAGCAAGACCCAGTTTCCAAAAACAAAACAAAACAAAACAAACAAAAACAAATAAATAAAACCAAACATTTCTCAACAGTCCTCAGGTCTCCTGCCTGGCCTGCGCTCCAGGCTATAACCATGAGAACGCCCAGCTGACCAACGAGGTCCAGAAGCTCGAGCTCACGCTGGGCGCGCTCCGCCAGGGCGGCGGGGACCCGCCAAGCAGCTCCCTCGAGCAGCAAGGAGTCCGCCCCCCGCCGGCAAAGGCGACCCCGGGGGCCCCATCTGTGCAGGAGGACGGCGGCTAGCGTGCCCCCATTGCCGCCCAGTGCTGCCCTGTCCCACCACCGCAGGGGCGCGAGCTGCCAGCAGGAGCCGGCCCCAAGAGGGGAGGCCGCCCTTTGCGCCCCGAGTCCTGCCGGGCAGCTCAGGAAGGGCGGATGCCTGGAGACGCAAGTTCTGCCCAGCGTCCAGCTGTTCCCGCAGGCGCGCAGGGCGGCGGCTTCGACTCCCACAGCCCCCAGGGTGCCAGCGCCCACCCTGGGATCCTCAAGTCACCAGGGCCTGAGGCCAGAGGAGGACCCCCTCAGGAAGAAGGGCTTGAAGGTGCACTTCAACCTTCCTGGGGGCTAGACCTGAAGGCGCGGCCTGGTTGGTCACGGGTGCCTGGGCTTCTCCTGGGCGACTTCTTCTGCGGCTCCTCCACCCGCCGCGGCCCAGCGCCGCTGCCACCTCACCTGCAAGGTCCCGAGCACGCAAACCTCCGCGGACTAAGTTCTCACATCGATTCATTAATTCCATTTGATTTAATTCCTAATACTCCCCTCTTCCCTGGACAATTAAATAGTATGATATGTTGATTTGAAGGATGTCAGAAAATGAACATCCTCATTCGTATGCTCCTGTGTCCCCTCAGGTTTTCCAGCAAGAGTGTCTGAGGTGGGGATTTGCCTATAGGAGCCCATTTGGTCATCACATTGGGGCCAAGGCTGACAGAGAGTTCTAGAAGTTGGCTGGCCAGGCGGTTACAGGGGAAGCCTCAGTTGAACCCGGGGGAGTCTGGGACAGGGATGCTCTAAGGAGCTGACCCAGGGGCAGAGACATTGGGTTGGACAGGGACCAGCTGGGGGTGCAGGTTGCCCCCAGAGGTGACCTCTGCTGTGGCATCTGTACCTAGGCACGCGCAGTTTGGAGGTCTGGCATCAGACCTCACGCCTGGAAGAAAGAACTCTTCCTTCCTCTGGCTCACAGCCTCCTCTGCAGTCCCTGCCACTCACCCATCATCACAGCTTTCTCCTCAGACGTCCCACCCATCCACCACTCTCTCCCTTAGCATCTGATGAGATAATATAGAAACTAGACTATTTCTTTTTTTGAGACTAGATCTCACTATGTTGCCCAGGGAACCGCATACTCACTGTGCCCAGGGTACCATATTTCTTTTTTTGAGACTAGATCTCACTATGTTGCCCAGGGAACCGCATACTCACTGTGCCCAGGGTACCACAGATTCAAGCAATCTCCAGCTTCAGGCTCCCAGGTAGCTGGAATTACAGGCGCACCACCACGCCCAGCTATTTTTTGAGACTAGATCTCGTTGTGTTGCCCCAGGTGGGTCTCGAACCTGTGGACTCAAGCGATTCCTAGTCTTGGCCTCCATCTGAGGCTGGGATTAAAGGTGTGTACCACCATGCCTGTCCATAAAAGCTAAACTTAAGCACTTGCAGAATGAAGACGAGACCTTGTGAGGATCACATGGTGACACGAAGTCCTGGGGAGTGATGCTGGAACCCTGTCTCCAAGAGGCAAGGTCATTGAAAGGTCTCACATGGGCGCATGAAGACAAAGTGGGGGAAATCAACAATGAGAATATAATAATAATGGTGTTAAGCTATTCTTTCAAGTAATACATTGCATCACAAAAATGAAAACAAAGTGAAAGTTGCAATTTCAGGACCTTATTTGGCGCCTCTTTTAAATAAGCACATTAAAAAATAATGACATTGAGGAGGCTTAAAAATTTGAATACTGGTTGATATCTGATGATATTAGGGGATTCTGTGTACCGAGTGGTGAGAAGGTTGGGGCCTGTTTCAAGTTATATGGCTGCTGGGGTGGAAATGGGGTGGGGGAGAGATGAGCTAAGAATGCCATAAGTTGGTTATTATTGAATCTCAGGGGCCGATGAGAGTTCTTTTAGTTGTGTGTCTGCCTTTGCATAAATTTGACATTAAAGAGAACAGCTTTTACATGAAAAGATCATCAGAGTCCCTTGGGGGATGGAATGATGCCCCTGAATAACTTTTTTAAATGTATTTTTTCATTCAGCACAAAGTTGAGTGTAAAGTGACTATCCCAGCATGCTAAGTGCCAGCCTGCTTTCTCGCAGTTCAATAATTCTCAAGGATGGTGCCAGGATTTAAGGCACCTCTGTCACTAGGACCTGCATTTGGCTAAAAATAATACAGACCCAGCTTGTTTTTATGACTGTTATAATTTATATATGAATAATTTCATCTATTCATATGAACAAATGAGTGAATATCATATTCATTCAGTTATATGAGTATAATATTCAGTCATAATGTATGTGATGAATATATTCATATAATGTATATGTTCAAAGTTTATACATTCATTATATATGCTATATATGTTCAAAATATAATGCTCAAAGTTATATATGAATATAACAATTTCAACCATTTTAAGATAACGCCCCAAACATAATTGTCATTTAACTTTTCAGTCACTGTTCAGAATGGACTAATTTGAACAGTCATTGAACAGGAAATTCAAAGCATTCGCTGGCTTTTCTCCTTAAAAAAGAATAAAAGAATGAGAAAACCACAACTTTGGATGTCACCTTCTTCTTGATATAAAAAGTTGATAAAAAGCCAAAACTTTGGGCTGGAGGCCAGACCAGCAGCAGTAGTGACACATCCACCGCCCCGCCCAGCTTTTTTCATGTGGATTTTCATTCTGTGGTGGCTTTTATCTTTAAGGAGTAGATGCTAACAGGTTTTATTCCACAAAATCAGTTCCCTGGGCACTTTTAACCCTCTCCTCCTGCAGCCTAATCAATATACAGACACAGCACAGTGGTAGCGGTTAAAGCCAGCAGAGAGGAAGATGCAACTTCACGTGGACACTGATTTTCTCTCTGCAGAGATGTCCTCTTCCATCCCTGTGACTCCTGTCAAATATTGACCCCCAGCCTCGGACATGAAAATAATTTTTTTTCTCCCTCACTGTCTGTAACCCCTGACCCAACTTGCCACTGGGAGAGCCATTGACACACTAATGTATGGAAAGCAACTCTTTTGTGCTCCCTAGAATGACCAATTTTTCCTTTGGGCTCCCCAAAGCTGTTCAAACAAGAGCTCCTTTGTTCCTTTCAGAAGAGAAGAATGGAAAACTTAAAGGAAATCTGGAGGTCATTGGACCATTCTGGAAACTGGGAGGTGGACTTTGCAGCTCAGAAACTCAGATTCTGTGACCAGTGTGACTAGTTCCACTCATATTTCTAGAGGTAAAGGTGAGGGATGATGGCCTAGGAGGTCATGGGCGGTGATGTTCTCATTTCTGGGATGTGAAACAATTCACCAGAGCGACTTTATCCCAGACACAGATTAAAGTATTAGTGGCGATCATCAACCAGTGTAAGAGTTGGCAACACCCGTCCATGGGTCATTTAACACTTACCTCCCACAATGGGCCATCTTGAGAAGGGGGCTGGTTTTTGTCCCCATTTCTTAGATCAATTAAGTGAGGCACAGTGAGGGAAAGCAGTACCTCTGGGAAGTTTGAAAGCCGGGTCTCAAGTCTACGTTATTCTGGAATCTTCTTTCTTAAGCACTGTGCGATCTTGTCTCTTATCTCTCAGACACTCTTTGAAATGTTTCAATAACCAGTTATTTCATCACATACTAAATATTTCTGCAAATTGTAAACACTGAGACTATCTGCAGAAACAATCCCCGAATGGGTAGTAGATGCATCAAGGTTCACAGATGTGTGCTTAACTTTGGCAAATATTGCCAAATTGACCATTCATCAACAGGAAATTGGAACACAAAAGGATGGTATGACCGCATGCAAGAATATTATGCAGTCATCAAAAAAAAGGGCAAAAACCCCCACATTTCTTAATTAACTGATCTGTCCTAGGGAGGTGGGGAATGCAACACAGCACAGTGAATGTTCTAGAATCAGCTGAGAGTCCTTGCCATTTGCCCTTGGCAACACCTACTTCTTACATTTGGGTTCCAGTTCCCTTTGGGAAGATCCTTTGGGTCAGCCCCACTCATAAGGACAAAATACAGGACAGGGGAAACCCTAGGGGAGGAAGCTCCCCCAAACCTTTGTAGGGAGGCTCAGTCTTCTCACAGGAGGAAACTCGAACCATAAAACACAAAGTGGAAAACTTGGGCAAAACTCTCCAAGAATTACACTTCAGAAATTCCATTTAGGACACATCTACAGCTGGCAAAAAATGAAGGAAAACATGAATGAAAGGGACTATATCAAACTAAAAAGCCTCTACAGCAAAAGAGACACTAACCAAAACAAAAAGGAACAAAAAGGAATGGGCAAAAATTTTCACCCTCCATACAAGTGTCTGATAACAAAAATCCACAAGGAACACACACAGCTTAATAAAAACAAAGCAAAAAGTCTAATAAAAAAATTGGGAGAACTAGAGCCAGGCATGGTGGCTCGTGCCTGTAAGCTTCAGCCTATGAAGCGGCTGGGACTAGGGATCATGGTTTGAGTCTCGCTCGGGGCAACACAGGGAGACCTAGTCCCAAAAAATAGCAGGGCATGGTGGCACACACCTGTAATCCCAGCTACCTGGGAAGCAGAGGCTGGGGATTGCTTGAGTCTGTGGTACCCTGGGCAACATGAGCCTGCGGTTCCACGGGCAAAAATAGCGAGACCTAGTCTCAAAAAGAAAAAAAAAATTGGGAGAAGAACTACAAAGACACTTCCCCAAAGAGGAAATAGAAATGGCCAATAGGCATATGAAAAAATGTTCAACATTGCTAATAATCAGGGAAATACAAATCAAAACCACAATGAGATACCATCTTACACAAGTAAGGAAGGCCCGTATAAAAATAAATCAGCAACAGCAAGTACTGGTGTGGATATGGAGAGGAAGGAACACTTTTACACTGCTGGTGGGAATGCAGAAGGGTCCAGCCACTATGGAAGGTTGTGTGGAGGACCCTCAAACTACTGAAAATGGAATTGCCATTTGACCCAGCTATCCCATACAGGGAATCTACCCAAAGGGCACAAAAACACTCATTCAAAAGGACACTTGTTCTCGGATGTTTACCGCAGCACTTTTTACAATAGCCAGGATATGGAAACAACTCAAATGCACCCAAACTGACAAATGGATGAAAAAGCTGGTCTATGTACACAATGGAATATTATTTATCCATCAAAAAGATAAATTATATCATTTGCAGCAACATGGATGGAGCTAGAAAGAATCATACTAGCAGAAAGAAGCCAAAAAGAAAAAGAAATATGGGATGGTCTCACTTATAGGAAGGATGTAGGGAAAACAAACAAACAGACAAGAACAATTTTATTTATTTATTTTATTTATTTTGTTTGTTTGAGACTACATCTCCTATTTTTACCCGGAACCGCAGGCTCACATTACCTGGGATACCCCAGACTCAAGCGATCCTGAGTCTCAGCTTCTCAGGTAGCTGGGCTATAGCTGTGCATCACCACACCCAGCTATATTTTTTAGCTGGTGTGGCTATGTGCCCCTGACAGGACTCGAACTGTGATCCCCAGACCCTGCTGCGGCTCCCTAGGCTGCCGTTTACAGGCATGCGCCACCATGCCTGGCACAAGAACAATTTAAAATAGTCAATAGAACTGAAGCATACAGCAAAAGGGGGGAGGAGGATAAAATCGGGGGAGACTAAGATAGTTTACAGGTGATAAGGTGATGGGAGAAACTTGCAGTAGACAGTGATGTAATGAGAGTGATGTGTGTGTGCAATGAATTAAAAAAATGAGAAAAATAGAATGCGACGAGGAC
>PVHY01026775.1:0-16930 GCA_004024945.1 Uropsilus gracilis
TTGGTTGTTAGCTTGTTTTGACTTTTCCTCCTTGTCTTTTGTTTGTTTTTCCTATGTCCTGTGTATTAGTGAAACCACTTGGTTTCTGTCTTTTTCTTTCTGACTTGTTTCTGCTGACATGATTTCTTCTAGGTACATCCATGTTATCATAAATTCATCAAATTTGTCATTTTTAATTGATGAGTAATATTTCATTGTATATATATGCCACATCTTTTTCATCCAGTCATCTGTTTTGGGACATCTGGGTTGTTTCCATGTCCTTGCAATTATAAATAGTGCTGCAATGAACATCTGAGCGCAGGTGTCTCTTTATTTAAGTATTGAGGTCTCCTTTGGGTAGATTCCCAGACGAGCAATTGCTGGGTCAAGTGGTAGTTTCATTTTCATTAGTTTGTAGATCTGAATTGCTATATACTTCCCTTTTAATACTGCTTTGATGCATCCCATGGGATCTAATAGTTTGTCTCTTCATTGTTGGTAGCATCCAGATATTTTTATTATTTTTCCTTTGATTTCATAGTTGACCTCAGCTTATTAAAATACATGTTGTTCAGTCTCCAGGTGTTTGGGATTTTTTTCAGTTACCTTCTTATGGTTTACTTTTGGCTTATCCTACAATGATCAGAAAAGATGCTTGATAAAATTTCAGTTTTCATATAAATATGATCCTATGTTCGGTGCATAAATATTTTAAGTTTTATCCTCTAGTTGGAATGATCCCTCTGTCTGTCATTACATAATGACCCATTTTGTGTCCCTTATTGCAGTCTTTGTTTTAAAGTCCATTTTGTGTGATAGAAGTACATTTTGTATGATAGAAGCTATTCTAGCTTTCTTTTAGTTTTTATTTGTGTGGACAAACATTTTCCACCCTTCACTTTCAGTCTGTGTGTGATCTTACATATTAAAGGCTTGTAGATGCCGTATTGCTCAGTAATTTTAACAGGTCTTATATTTATTTTATTTTTTAAGTCCATTCAGCTTATGTCTTTTGTTTGGAAAAGTTATTTCACTTAGTAGAAGAACTTTTAAGAGGTATATACTTAATAAATGTTTTTCTGCCTATTTTGTAATTCTTCTCTTGCTCCCTTCCTTAGTGATTTTGTGATCTTTTGTGTTGTGGAATGTTTAGAGCAGAGCCCTTTCTCCTTTTCTTTTATCAATTATAGGTTTTTGCTTTGTGGTTACCATGAAACCAGTGATAGTAATAATAGCCTAGTTTAAGTTGATAACAAGTTGGTCTACAATTTTACTTCCACTCATGCTTTGTTTTTGATGTCGTAATTTAGATCTTTTAATCTTGTGTATTCATTAACAAATTATCTTATTTATAGTTATTTTTACTGTTTTAGAATTCTCTCTTTACCCTTAATTTTTGCCATTTTAATAATATGTGTCCTCCTGTGTCTCTGAACTTACTTTGTTTGGCAGTCTTGAATTTTCTTTTGTAAGAGAAATTCTTGGTTATTATTTCTTCAAATAAGATTTCTACTCCATTCTCTCTTCTCCTTCTGGAAGAATATTGTTTCTCTGGATATTCAGTATGCTGTTTTCGTATTCTTAAATTCTTTTTTCTTTTTGCTGGTCTACATGAATGTTTTACACCACCCTGACTTCCCACTCACTGACTCTGCTTGTTGCTCCTTATTGGTTACTGTTGAATTCCTCTATTGTGTTTTTCAGCTGTGCTATTATATCTTTTTGAAACTGCCTATTTTCTCTATGTTGTTTTTTTTCTCATTTTGCTCATCCATTGTTCTTGTTTCAGTGGACATTAGGACTGTTACTGGGAAGTATTCAGTTAGATTACCTAATTCGGTTGCATTAATATTTTTCTCTGGGACTTTTCTTTGTTCTATCATCTGTACCTGAGAAGGATATATTCCTCTGTTTCTTCATTTTGTTTGATAGTCTGTATTTATTTCTATAGGTTAGGCTCAACAGTTTCCTTTCCTTTTGATGTGCTGACTTTGTAGTGATTAAAAGTTGCAACACTCTACTGTGTTGGCCTGGGTTCCTGAGCATCTCTTATTTTATAGGTTGATGCCTTTGCACCCATTTGGGTGACTGGATCTCTGGTGTTGGCACAAAGTTGGAGCTGGGGCAATAGGAAGCCCAGGCAGTGGGAAGGGAATACTGTTAATAATGCCAAGAACTCAAACCTCTGTAGGCCTACAGGTGTCCAAGTTGAGGAAAAGATCTGCAGCAACCCTCTCTCTTCACCCTCCCCAGAGTTCCTTTGTCAGAGCTTTCCATGCAGCCTCCGGCTTACACTGACCACTGAATTATCAAAGAGTACCTCTCACAGTAGAGTCTACAAACTGGAATTTTCCCAGAGGCAGGAGTAGGAGCAGAGCCATTGGAAAGTTGCTGGTTCAGCTTGCAAACAAGTTGCAGTAGTGGTCACAGGCTTGTTAGGTTTGGGTGTTCATCAAAAACTGTGGGTGCTAACCATAGAAAATTGCCTCCCTTGCAGACATCTCTCAGTCCTCTCTTGGGGTTGTGATCCTGGAAGAAGGTTGTAGCTGGAAAAGAGCTTGACTGGAGTCAGCTCCCTGAAACTTCCATAAACTGTACTTTTCCATAGATGCAAGCTCAAAAGTGCAAGGATCTGGGGGCCTTAAGTTTGGACTAACGGCAGCAAGTAAGCAGGATAATAGACTCAGGAGCTGGCAAAGATGTTTTACTCAATACAGAAGGAGCCTCTCTGGTGAACCCTTTGGAGGGAGTTACATGTGGAACACACTCTGCTCCCTGCATGTCCCACAACATGTACAACCTCCCCAAAGGCTTCAGCTCCAACTGCCTACACTGGAGGACTGTGTGCCCAAACTGCTGGTGCTGACCTGCTTGAGCACCCCTTTGGCAGTGCTCAGGTGTCTCTGATGGAAGGAATACAGGTTGGTTTGCTCTCTTCCCTGGTTCCTGGTTGATTCCCACCAGTGAGGTATCTGCCATTCAACCAGAAGAGAGCATGTTCAGGCTCTGAAAAAGGCCCCAGCCACATCTCTATTCATTCGGAGACCATCCTCCTTCTCATTCCTGGAGTTTCAAATTGACCAAGTACAAGTCCTTTGCTGATATGTGTGTGCTCTAACGCACCACCCCCCATACCCCAGTACTCAACCTGAGTCTTTACACCCCACAGTCCTATTATTTCCCAGTGGGAGGCTCCTCTGTTTTTCACACTTGACGCTCCCCTTCCTAATGTGTTCCCAGGTATTAGGGTGCCCAAAATAGGGGTGGGTTCATTACCCCCTAGAAAGTGACCTCAGATCTTTGCTGTCCATGCCTGGGCTTGTGATGCCTGGTGGTCTTTGAGGTGGGGTTTCAGCTCCCCCAACCTCTCCAATGTTTTCTGTTGCTTTTCCTTGTGAAGATGCTGATCCTCTTGACCTCTGCTCTGTTTTGAGGACAGTTGCCTTTACCTATGTGGTGTTTGTGGCATCTGTAGGGTGGAGGTGCCGCTGTCTTTTGCTGTTCAACATCTTGCAGGGAGGCTGTCCAGAACTCACTCTGTGGCCCTGCTTGCTGGGCTAGTCCTCACCTTAGATATTAAAAATAAAGCTCCTTTGTTAACCTTTTCTCAACATAACAATATTTCAGTCAGCACATTAAAAACTTGTGAACTACTTTTTAAAAGACAGCTTTACTACTAGCAATCTTATACTTGAATGGAATTGCATCTCTGAGGATGCTTTAAGGAGCACATAAGAGGAACAAGCCTCCAGGCTGGCTACCTAGTAAGAAAATGTGTTTGATCACATGTCAGAAGTCAGAGTGAAGCCAGACACAGTGGCACGTGCCTTTAAGTGCAGCTACAGAGCGCAGCTGAGACTAGTAACTGCTTGAGTCTGCAAATTCGAGAACTGAGCCCTGCTCAGGGCAACATAGTGAGGTATGGTGACACATGCCTGTAATCCCAGCTACCTGGGAAGCTGAGGCTGGGAATCACTTGAGTCCATGGTACCCCAGGCATCGTGAGCCTGTGATTCCCTGGGCAAAATAGCGAGACCTAGTCTCAGAGAAAAAACAAAAAACAAGTCAGAGTGAGGACAGTCTTCTAGCTGAGTGATTCATGTGTTCAGAGATGTCTTTAAGGCCCCTATGTCTCCCTATCTTCTCACACTGCCAGCCACATCACCTTTGTACTAAGCCAGCCACACAGAGCATGTGGATCTACCTGTTCCTTGTCCACATGGTAAGAGAACGTAGCTCCTCACAGTGATGGCCTTGACAGAAAGAACCTTTCCAGAAGACTGGGTAGGCCTTCCTGTCCCAAAGCTAGTTACTGGATATGTGTTGAGGAAGTCCATTCCATGAAGTAATGATGTAATTCCCCACTTACACTGTTGCTTTTTCAGGGGAGTTAGGTGATAAATGGGAGTGACTCTTGGCAAGCCCACCACAGTGTCTACCACAAAAGTTTAAAAAATCGTAGTGCATAAAAATGTATGTGGACAATTAAGCAAGTTGCTAGCTCATTCTGCTCTATCCAGAAACAAATACTTTTTAGTTATAAATGATTATTCCTAATTTACACTTCAAATTTCTCAAGAATAAACATTTGACCCTTGAAGTATGAGATTTTAACTGCATGGATCCACTTATACTTGAACTTTTTTCCATCTGTAGGTACTGCATTCATGAATTCAGTCAAACATGGATGCTGGTTGGTTGGATCCACAAATGTAAATTCCAGGTATAAGGAAGACCAACCACAAGATATATTTTTGACTTCACAGTGTGAACAACTTTAGTCTTCACATTGTTCAAGGTTCAGCTGTTCTTGTCTATTGTTATCCTGTGACACTTGTGGTAACTGAGGATTAGCTAATGTATACCAAGTTCTCCTGCCTGCCTCCTTCCCCACTCAGGTCGCTAATTAAATTGTATTCCTCCCTACCATTCATATGTCAAAACCTGTATTCCCTATGTGACTATACTTAGCGCATATGGGTGGGCACTAGGTCAATGTGACTGGTGTCCTTGTAAGAAGAGAATGTACTGGGAATGTGCTTGTATTTGATCACATATCAAGAAGTCAGAGTGAGGACAGTTTTACAGCAGTGACTTGGGTGTTCAGAGATCTGTCTCTATCTCTTTTATATCTATATCTATATAATTATTTATGTCTCTATATCTATATAGATATAAACCTATAGATATCTATACATATATCCAGAGATAGATAGCTATAGATAAATATAGGGAGAGATAACACAACTATTGTTAGACCTGAAAGCAGACTTTGGCAGCAACACACTATTGGTGGGGGACTTCAGCATCCCTCTTCAGCACCAATGAACAGATCAACCAGACAGGAAATAAATTTAAAAAAAGATAGCCTTAGGTCAAAAGGGCTTAATAGATATTTATAAGACCCTGTACCACAGAAATACGGCTGAATACACACTCTTTTTAAGTGAACATGAAGCATTCTCCAGGATAGATGACAAAACAAGTGTCATATCTCTATATCTACATCTATATATATCTTTAAATGTCTATATATGTATCACTATATATATATATAGAGAGAGAGAGAGTGAGAAAAGTATTAACATTCCTGATATATTGTTTCCTAATAATTTCCATCTCTGTCTCGTTATCTGGAAATCTATGTTATCTGATATATATATATACATATATCTACCCCTGCCTTTTTTTTTTTTTTTCTTTTGGCATATTCACTTCTGGAGGTACATTGAATAATGTCAGATTGTTCATGCTTAAGAAACCCATGAAGAGACTTAGGCAGTAAGGAAAAACAGGGACCCAAGTCTGACATCTTCTGTGAGTCTGGAAAGGCCAGAATTTCTTTGATGTGGGGAGGGTCTATAAGATGTCATTGAAGGGAAATTACATGTCCCAATATTTAACCTGATTGACATTGACAAGAGTTACTCTCTTGACATTTTTTTTTTGTACCATATAGGCCAAAGCATCAAGAAGTGGAGACTGTTTCTGATTGGTTTACAGGTTGAATCAAAATAGAATTGGGAGGTGGGGGGCAAACAACTCTATTTTAAGAACTTGGGAAAAGTGTGGTGGACTTTTGGTGTAGCCCTTGGCATTACTGATCAGGTATTCCATTGGTCCTTTTGAGCAAAGACAAAAAGATGTTATTTCTGTCAAGTGGTATGCTAAAAACAGCCCCACATAATGGTGGTAAAATAGTTACAGTCATTGGGTTTGGCTGTTGATAGGATTTAGGGATTAGATACAACAGGGTGCCTGGGAATTATAATGTTATTGATCTAAGATCTTGCACAAATTGCAAAAAGATCCATCCACACCGGTTGGGCTTTCCATCAAGAGGGATGTATATCTCACAAGGACTTGTGTATGCAATTATTCACCTTTTTGGAAAGAAGTCATTAATTGATTCTATTCCTTTTTTAATCTCTGATTATAAAGGATATTATTTGATATTTGGCAGTGGTTTTATGGGGGCAATATTAATGTGAATGGGGATTGCTGAGGAATTCTTCCAATATTATTAGTTGTTGATTGGGATGTAGGTCATCAAGAAGTTCTTATAAAATAGCAGCCTGACCATCCTTTTGTACAATATAGAAAAGAGGAGGGAAGATTAGTTCCATTCCCCATTATTTGTCTTATCATTAAATCTGGTATCATTTCCCCCTTTGGAGAGAAAGAGATGGTGGCATTATGATTTTCTAGAAAGTATGGCATAAACAATATATAGGGGTGGAAACCAATAAAAAGGATTGGGATCCCTATAATAAGGCTAAGAAGAAAAAGGATTGACAGGGATTTAAAAACTGTCATAGGTTTGTTATAAAAACCTCCATTTTAAACTGCTGTACTTCAAAGGAGGGGTCAAGAAACAGGAGTGGGATTTAAAGCAGAAAGGTTGGCATCTGTGCTGATGAGGGCTGTGGTAGGTTGCCTGCAGGGGAGACAGGTTTCTTACAAGGAGTGGTAATACGCAGTGTCCCTGGAGCAGCATTGGTCTTGAAGGATGAGTTTGAGGTCTGAGGATTCAGGTCCTATGAAATAACATTCTGAAATTTTTAACTTTGTTAGTGCTTTACTTTAAAGTGGCCATGACATTTGCAGGAGTAAACTGCAATGTTTGAAGGGGTATCTTTGGTGAGACTGAACTGGCGATTGCCAACTAAAATACTTAATTGCTGATTTGGGGGATTCATACGTTGAGTCACCTTTTTATCCAACTTTCAGGTAATCTAGACAACTTCTCTGCTAAATTAACCAGATTATAAGGGTCCATAGTGGCCCAGTTTAATTGATGATGGGAGTGATCAGGTCCCAGTAAAGAGGAGGTGGTATTGGCATCAAGTTTAGTTACACCAAAGGAGGCATTATAGATCTTTTCAAATCTACCAAAATAATTATGAACATTCTCATTAGGTCTCTGTGTAATTGTCGGATTTTTTTCCCAATCCATAATTTTAGGAAATACCTTAGGAATAGCCTTATTAGAGTCCTAGCCAGTTTGGGGTTACAGTATGGTCTTTGGGGGAGCACATGAAAGATTATGTATGGTTATTGGGAAAGCACAGGGATCTTTTCCAATTACCCTTGGTGAGTTATTCCTTGGCTCATTCATCACTGACAAACATGTGGACCAAGTTGATAAAGATTGGAGGAGCCTGGTTCATAAACATGAATAATCAAGTTAAACTGTTGAGCAAATCTGATAGAATCAACAGGTGACTTGGGAACTCTGGTTAGGACCTTGAGTTCAGTTTCAGTCCAAGGAGGATACAGTTCCCCCTAACCAGTAGGTTTCTCCTTTAAGGGGGGCAGTAAAGACAGTTAGGTAAAGGGGAGGTTCAGGGAATATAGGATCTGGAGAGGAAAGGAGTTAATAGCTAGGGGCCCTGGAGAATAGGGGGTGAGGGTGAATCAAGTATTAGGAAATAAAAGGGTAGAAGAGAGGGATTTGGATAGGAAATGTAGAGTGTAGAGGAAGTGGTGGAAGAAAGCATTTGGAGGGTGCTGGAGTAGGAAGAAAAGGAGGTAAAGGAGGAAAGAATTCAGTCCATGAAACCTGTGAAACTTGCTCAAGTTTTATGACAATCTCAATGATTTTCTGATTATAGTATGTAAGGAAGCATTTTTTCTGAGTTTATTTGAGAGGATGTTAGATACCAATTAAAATAAGAAGTCCATTCAATTTGAAAGATAACATCTTTCTATTGAGTGCATAAAAACATAAGTTTGAGACTGTTGAAAGAGCTCCATTTTGGTCAAAACATTTTCAAATTACCTTGTTATTTAGGCCCTTTTAGATAAGAATGCACGGGAAGTTTCTCCATATGTTTAACATAAAACTTTCAGCTGTCCCTGACTTAGGTATCTCAGGCTTAATTGTTTGCAAATATCTATTGCCCATTTTATTTTAAAATTGGGAGAGACCCAGGGAGAGCAAGAAACTGACCTGAAGGAAATCATTGCCTTTGGCAGGGGCGTAAATCTAGAAATCTTAAATTCGAGTCCATGGGTCCTCCAAATGGATGGATCCTCGCAAGGAACAGCCCCAGATAAGTTCTTAACTTCAATCATATTGGGGTGGGAAAGCTCAGCTCCAGGACTCATGGGGCAGCCCCAAGAGGAGTCTGAAGTGGGTGGGATGTGGTACTATATGGTAGTGTGCTGTATCTGATCCCAGGGCTTTAGAGACATTAGGAGGTCACTTTGATCCTGCCAACGATGCCAGTTGGTCATCTAAGGAAAATTCAGATTTTTTTTCAGGAATAAGGAAAAACTTCTGTTTCAGGTCAAATTAAAGATGGCAACCTGGGAGTCTCAGACCCAACAGAGCCTTGAATAGAGTTCCAACTTGTGGGGAGCTTCAAAACCTGCAAAGGGGCTTTCTAGCACATAGGTTATTTGTCAGAAACAATTAACTGGATTTAAATGTGAACCACATGTCCACTGTCCACCAGGTGATGGTGGAAGGTCTGCCCTCCTGGAGGGTACACTTCTGCAAAATGGGGTTCACCTCTTGGTGTCCTGTGAAACATAGTTTCACATAAATGTCCCCTGCATTTGGGGAGACTGGTGGTTTCAGTTTCCTCTGCAGTGAATGTTATGTGTATCATGTTTCATTATCCATATTAGTGGTGGTTTTTAATCTGTGACCTCTTCATTACCCCTCTTGGGTCAATGAGACTCTGTCTTAGCCTAAGAGATTCCTATCTTGGATTTAGGTCACCATGCTGGCCCTGGCCTACTTTTAGACTCTGGTTTCAATGGCAATTTTGTTTCTGAATCTCTACAATGGGACTCTGGTCTACTTGATTTGTGTGCTATTCAAGTGCTCCTTTGAATACCTAGTTCTAAACCTTTTTATGTGTTTGTTCCAGTCAGCTTCTCATATGGGTCAAACAGCTGTCTGCCCAGAATACCATACACAGATTTCAAGAATCCCTTTCTGTAGTTCCCTTCTCTCCCAGACCCTCCTATCTCCTCTAGTTTGGAATATGAGAGGCACTACTTGATACCCCTAGGTTAGGAGAAGCCCAAATTTCTTACTTGTTCTTTCACAAATACTACCTAGGGGATGGGAGAGCTCTGGACCTCAGTTGTTTCTAGGTGGTAGGTGGAAGCTAAACTTCCCCTGCCACTCCTTGGTTAAAGCAACCTGCAGTTTGGGGAGACAATACTTCAGGGCATCAGCTAGTGTCTACTAGGTGGGCAATGCTGCCTGCTGGCGAGAATGAAGTCAAAGACTTTTGTAGGTGGTACCCCTTAAGACAGGTGCAGGTTGATGGGGAGAGGGTTGGAAAAAAAAGAAGGGTGCAGGTGAGGAGAAATAGCACCATTTGAGATATGTGTTGAGAACAAGAAAGAAGAAGTGTGGGTGGAGACTGGTAATGGTATTAGAACTGTAGAAGCTACAGAATACGGCTACTAGGATGGGGGGGGGGTGGCCACCCTGGCAATGTGGCGATTCTAGGAGCGCAGCCATCTCAGAGGCTGATCACCCTGGGATTTGGCCTCTTTGTAGGAGTGAAAAAAACTGCTAGAAACTCAAATATGCACCCCCCAGAGATGGGAGAGGTAAAAACTGCTGGAAACTAAATATGGACATCCCAAAGGTGGGAGAGTTAAAGCCGCTGGAAAGAATCTCCTAGAAATGGGGGAGGTGAAGCTGCTGGAAGCTGAATCTGAACTTCCCATTGACAGAAGAGGTGAAGAGGTAAGATACCATTTTGGCCTTTTCTTTGGAATATGGAAGATGCCATCATGATCAAGTGGCATTTTGTTTAAAGTACTTGTTTCAAGCCTGGAGTAGCAGGAAGATACCATTTTGGAGGCATTGGGTTTTGTTTAAAACTATGAAATACAGGACAATAACTGGGGTAAGATAACTGGCCACTTGTGACCTCTATGACTGTTTTTTTTCTTGTTTGTTAAGTAAATTTTATGATTGTTGTTTTCTGAAAATGAGTGGTCTTGCAGTTGTGTGTGGGTGGAAGAACCTAGACAGTTACTGGTTTCCTATTAGGCAGTCTCCTTGCTAAATTTTAGTGTCCTTTATCACTGGGTATCAGTCCCACATATTGAGGGAGGAGCATTTACCCTGAGTCACTTGCTATTTCTGTGTTGCTGTTGGTGGGGCTGGGAGTGTCTTTCAGTTCGTTCTCCACTTTGTGTTGCCAGGCAGGAAAGTGCCTCTCTGGGCTACCCTGGAGTTTCTGCTGCCCCTGAGTTATGAAACTAGGAAGATATTCCAGAACTCTCTTCCTCTAGGTTCCCTCCCAGTGCCATTCCTTTCTCCCCCCACTTTTTCTTCCCTCTCCCTCTCCCTTCTCTTTGCAAAAGCTGGCACAGGGAGTGCATGCTAGGAGGGGAGCTGTCTGCAACTCAGAAGCAAGTTCTCCCCTGAGTCTCCTGGACTTGGATCTTGAACTTTCCAGCCTCTAGAACTATGATAATGATCTGCTGTTTAAGCCCCCCAGTCTATGGTATTTGTTATAGCAGCTCTAAGACAGGCTGTGTCAGTTGAATTACTTAGGGCTTTAGTTGTACTTAGTGGAAGGAACAGCAAGAAATGGTGTCTCTATCATCTTGTCTGGAACCATGTTGCAGCTTCTTTCAAAAAGCAGAAAGTTTTGACTTTGATAAAATCTGACTTAAGATTTTTTCTTGGTATAATTTGTGCTCTTTGTGTCATATTTAAGGCAATTGGCAAACCAAGAGCAAGCACTATATTAGTTATCTATTGCTGAATAATAAATGACCCCCAACATAGCAATTTAAAAGAACATTTATTTGTTTCACATGGGTCAGGAGTTTAGGAGCTGCTTAGTAGGCTGGTTCTGGCTCAGTCTCTCCAAAGGTTGCAGTCAACTGTCAGGTGCTGGTCAGATTGCAGTCATCTTAAAGCCTGATAAGCATCTGCTTCTAGGCTCACCCTCATGACTGATGATCCAGAAGACTTCATGTATGTCTGTCCATTTTCATGTATGTCTGTCCCATAGTTGACTGCCTCATAATATGGCTGCTGGTTTACCCCAAAGTAAGTTGTGTGTGTGTGTGTGGGGGGGGGGTTGGAAAAGGAGAGAGGGGAGGAGAGAGATCCAGGGTGTCTCTTGAAGAAGGTGGCTTGGGCTGTAAACGGATTCTTCCCCTCTCTGCTCCAGCCCAGGCACAGGGACAGTCCTGTGGGGGATGCCGGAGACTTGGGAGGATCAAAGAATGAACAAATGAATTTTTCTGGGGTTCATGAGACTGTTCCTGGTAATCTATTTAGTATAGATCTAGAGAACAGCCCCAGCACAGGGGCCAGGGGTTCTAAGCAGCTACAGAACCCTTGCTCCTGAGGCCCCTGGTGGCCTCAAGCACTGAGCTTAAGCTGGATCATAGGGCCTCTCTCTCCCCTGACCCCCCAGGTTTGGGTGTAGGGCCCGTGAATTCCCCAGGGAGGTCATGCTCATCTCAACATGTGGGCATTGTGCCAGGCCACCTACAGGTGTTTTCATTTTGTCTTCATGAAAATCCTGAGGAAGATGCTGTATTGAATCTCCATGTTTGACACATGGGGAAACTGAAACAGAGATAAGGATCTTGTTCACAATTATGCAGCTGAATTAACAGATGTTTGTTGCATCTGGACATGAATAAAAGCATGGACCAAACAGAAAGTACACCACAATGCACACCTGTGTGCTGTTTAATATTACTTTCAATTAAAATTTTTAAATTAAACTCTAAAAAAATATTCTTAGATTATCATTCAATATTTGATTTTTCCCCTCAAGTATATTCCCCATAAATCTCCTACAACCACATCACCTGTGAACTGTCACCAAGCTCTCTTTGTGCTCTTCCCTCTCCTGTTTTGACTCCCTCCCTCCCTGCGGTATGTCTCAGCTTATAGTTTGCCTCAAGTTCTGACTCATTTCTTTTTTGGACCCTTTGTTCAGTTTCCCTGTATTCCTCCTATAAGTGAAACCAATTGATATTTCTCTTTTTCTTTCAGACTTAGTTCACTGATCCAGGGTGAGAGTATTATTTCTTCCAGTTCCATCCATGTTGCTGCAAATGGCATGTGTTTATCTTTTTGAGTGCTAAAAAGTAGGATTTCATTGTATATATATATATATATATATATATATATATATATATATATATATATATATATATACACCATATCTTCTTGATCTGTTCATCTGTTTGAGGGCATTTAGGTTATCTCCATATCTTAGCTATTATAAACAGAGCTGCAATAAACATAGGAGTGCAAGTTTCCTTTTGAATTAATGTTTTTGTATCCTTTGGGTAGAGTCTGCATTCCACCAGCAGTGAAAGAGGGTTCCTTTTTCTTTATCCTTGCCAGCATTTGTTGTTGCAGTTATTTTTAATATGGGCCATTCGCACTCATTGTAGTTTTGATTTGCATTTCCTTGATTATAAGTGATGTTGAGCATTTTTTCATATACTTGTTGGCCATTTGCATCTCTTCTTTGGAGAGATGCATTTTTTAGTTCTCCCCATTTTTGACTGGATTGTTTGTTTTTGTTGAGTTGTGATATCTTTTTGTAGATCTTTGATATGATTCCCTTACTGGATGTGTGGTGTGCAAATATTTTCTCCCAGTCAGTAGGTTGTCTCTTAGCTTTAGCTATTTTGTCTTTTTTGCTGTACAGAAGACTTTTAGCTTGATGTAGTACCAGCTGTTTATCTTTTCCTTCATTTTCTTTCCTTCTAAGGATGAGTCCTCAAATGTGTTTCAGAGACTTGTGTCATAGAGTGTTGTACCTATGTTTTCTTCTATGTATTTTATGGTTTCAGGTTTTAATTTCAAGTCTATTCTCTGTTTTGAGTTGTTTTTTATGTATGGTGTGAAGAGTAGATTTGTTTCTTTTTTTTGCGCACAGTACAACAGTTTTCCCAGCACCATTTATTCAAAAGAGACTTTCCCTTTTCCAGTGCACAAAGTGTTTTTTGCTCTCATATGAACCATGTATTTGTAATTTTATTTCTTGAGTTTCTATTTATCTTTTTAAATGATAAAACAGTATCTTTATTTAGCCACTGAGCAAGCTTTTCTGGTGCCCTTCCTTCCTTCCTTCCTTCCTTCCTTCCTTCCTTCCTTCCTTCCTTCCTTCCTTCCTTCCTTCCTTCCTTCCTTCCTTCCTTCCTTCCTTCCTTCCTTCCTTCCTTCCTTCCTTCCTTCCTTCTTTCTGTCTTTCTTTCTTTCTTTGGTGCTCTTCATGTTTTTGTATACATTTGGGTTTCTGTCTGATATTTTTAAAATAATTTTAAAATTTTCATATAACATTGGTCATATTTGTATAGTTATTGTTCCCCTTAGGTATGGTCCTCCCATCAGTAATGCACCCCTGTACCACTACCCTGCTCTCCCTTTCTCCCTTCTTCTCTTCAGTCATTCCAACTCCTCTCTCACTGCAAGTTGTCATCAATCAATATTTGACCCACTGGTCTCTTCTTTTTCTCTGGACCAATGTCCTTTTTCCTGGGTGAGGACCTGCACTCCTGGAACACAGCAGACCATGCTGCTCAGATCTCCAGGAGTAAGTTTGAGGCAGGTAGCCAGGCTGAGTGCATCAGGTACATGTTGTGGTTTTCCATGCTTCTTTATTTTGGTGTTTCTTTATTTGGTGTTTCCAGGCTTCTTATTTTGGTGGAGAAGACTATATCCTATTTTTTCTAGACTCATGTGTTCATTGGGTTCAGTGTTTCCTCATTCATGCTGGCTGTCTCTTCCATTCCAATGTTTGTCACATGATGCTGCTTCTGAGTCTTACAGTTCCAGCATCTGGTGTTGAGAAGTCAACTTCCAGTCATTGGCAAAGGAAAAGTTCCCCAGTGGGGACATACTCAGCAGATGGTTGGGTCAGCTCCTCTCCTCTGTTGTGGTTTACAGTTCTGCCATGGGAATGAAGCCATATCTCTGAGGCTTTCCTCCCCCACTGGAAAAGGTGGGAGACTTGCTCACATTGCACACATGCCTAGATGAGGGGTTTGGTTCCCAAGCACCAAGAGATGTCATAGGTGGAGCTCTCTGATAGGTTACCACAATAGTTAGTCTCACAGTCTTGACTCCTGTGGTTTTGACCATGCTTTGTTTGGTCATACCCATGTGATGAGTGTATCCAGGACCTTTATTTGTTCCTCTCCTCTCCTATATGTCTGTTTTTCTCATTCCTAGTGCAGGTCTGATTGAAGTGGGAGTAAAGTAGAGGGAGCTCCTCCCTCCCAGCCCCCAGCAGACCCATAGACTCTAAGAACTTGGTGGCAGAGGACTCACCCTGTTCCTACCCCTACCTGCAGTCTATGTTGTAGCAGGGGTGTGCTGGGGGCCCGCCCCAGTAACCCACGTCATCCAAAGGGACTTCAACTCCCACTTCCTATCCAACTAGGATCAGGGTTAGACCTGGAAGGCAGAGACTACTAGTCCCCTCTCCTAACCCAGGACATCTGGCAGAGGCTGCCCAGCCCCCACTCCTCCCAAATAGGGGTGGAGGCTGGCTCCCCTAGTCAAGAACCATAGACCCCAAGACCCTGAATTCCCAGTGGTACAGGACTCACCTTACCTCCACCCCTCCCATGGCCCAGTAGGTATGTGCTGGAGACTCTCCCTTGAGCCCAGGCAATCCAGGGGGACTTTCTGCTCCTACCTCCAACCCAACTGGGATTAGTGGATTTTCAATTTGATTCCATTGGTTTGTTTCTCCCCCTCCCCCCCCCATACCATTCTGTTTTAATTATTTGTAGTATAGTTTGAAATCTGGGTGTGTAATACCTCCATTCTTCCTCGTTTTAGTCAGGAGAGCTTTGGTTTGTGGTTTGATATGATTTTTAGCAATATTTGTGCAGAATGCCATTGAGATTTTTATTGGAATTGCATTGAATCTATAAATTATTTTGGCAGGATGGCCATTTTGATAATATTAATTCTTCTGATTCATGATCAGGAAATTTCCATTTCTTTGTGTATTCTTACATTTCTTTTAATAGTTTTCTATAATTTTCTTTGTATAGTTCTTTCACATCCTTTGTTAAGATATTCCCAAACATTAAATTGGGGTACAATAGTAAATAGGGTGGTTTTCTGAATTTCTTCTTCAGACTGATTGCTTACATATGAGAGGGCTATTGATTTTTGTTTGTTAATTTTTCTGCTATTTTACTGAACTGGTTTATTTTAATTAGTTTTTCTGTGGAGTGTCTAGGGTTCTCTATAAATTATCTATCATCTGCAAATAGTGATAGTTTCAGTTCTTTCCCTCTTTGGATTCCTTGCATATCTTTCTCTTGCCCAATTGCTCTAGCTAAGACTTCCAGTAATACATTGAAAAGCAGTGGTGAGAGTGGACATCCTTGTCTTATTCTAGATCTTAAGGAACAGCTTTCAGTTTTTTACTTTTAAGAATTATATTTGTGTGGGTTTGTCATACATGGCTTTTATTATATTAAGGTATGTTCCTTCTATCCCAAGAAGCTCAAGGGCCATACATGGATGTTGAACTTTATCAAATGCTTTCTCAGCATCTATTAATATGGTCGTATGGTTTATATTTTTCTTTTTGTTCATGTGGTGGATTACATTAATTAATTTTTAGATTTTGGGCCATCCTTGTGTCCCTGGAATAGATCTTACTTGGTCATGGTGAATTATTCTCTTGATGAATTTTTGGATCCAGTTTGGAAGAATTTTTGCATCTGTGTTCATTAGGGAGATTGGGCTGTACTTTTCTGTTTGTGTGTTGTTTTTGTTTGGCTTTGCTATTAGTGTAATTTTAGCTTTGTAAAATATATTTGGTAGTATTTCTTCTTTCTTGATTATTTGAGTTTTTGTAGGATAGGCACCAGTTCATCTTTGACTGTTTGGTGGAACTCATTTGTGAAACCATCAGGTTCTGGGTTTTTGGTTTTGGATATGACTTTGACTACTATTTCAATTCCACTGCTTGTATTATTTTGTTTAGGGCTTCTACTTCTTTATTCAACTTGGGTGCTTGTATAGTTCTAAAAACTTGTTCTTTTTGTGTAGATTGCTAAGTGTGTTTGCATATAACTGTCCATAGTAGTCTCTGAGTATCCTTTGGATTTCTGCTGTGTCTGTTGTAATTTCTCTTCTTTCATTTGTGATCCTATTTGAGTTTTTTCCCCTTTTCCTTTTGTAAGCCTGACTAGAAGCTATTTTTATTTTTTCATAAAACCAGCTTTGGTTCTGTGATCTTTGGTTTATTGATCATTTGGATTGTCTTTTTCATTTCATTTCATTTCGTTTTTTTTTTTTTTTTTTTTTTTTTTTTTTTTTTTTTTTTTTTTTTTTTTTTTTTTTTTTTTTTTTTTTTTTTTTTTTTTTTTTTTTTTTTTTTTTTTTTTTTTTTTTTTTTTTTTTTTTTTTTTTTTTTTTTTTTTTTTTTTTTTTTTTTTTTTTTTTTTTTTTTTTTTT
>PVHY01026776.1:0-16925 GCA_004024945.1 Uropsilus gracilis
TCCTTCTCTCCCTCCCTCCCTCCTTCTCTCCCTCCCTCCCTCCTTCCCTCCCTCCCTCCTTCCCTCCCTCCTCTCTTTCTCCCTCCCTTATTCCCTCCCTCCCTCCCTCTTTCCTTCTTTTCCTCTTTCTTCTTTTTTTTTAATTGAACTGACATCCATGGATAAGATCTTGTAGGTTTGGGGGACAGTAAGCAATCACCTAAGTTCTGACATCTGCTATGCGCTCTCTGTCTCTGGGTTTCAGTGATGCGGGAACAGGGTCACTGAGAATGTAAGCCCCTTGCAAAGTCAGGCAGCCTCTGCCTTCTTCCTGTGCCCACTACACCTGGGTGCTGGATTTCACAGACTGAGGGTCCCTTGGGTGGGGTGAGTTGAGCACTGTGTGAGTGGAGTCAGACACCATCTGTCTCCACTGGTCTAAGTCTTCCTAGAGAAATAGAATGCTTCTGTGGGTTGTGAATGGCCAGCCACTGTAGGATAAAGTTAAAAGTGAAAGCTAGTTTCCACTGTTATTGTCCCTGGAGCAGCTGGTCATTCAGGGATTCACAGAACCCAAATCCCACTGACCCTTGCTTGGAGTGAAGGGATACCCAGAGACCATGGAATTGAGGCAGCACCTCCCCCCCGCTTCAGGTAACTCCAGTGAGCTGTAGACCACCCCCTAGCTCCCTCTGTACTCTTGACACAGGAGGCAGGAATCTTGTAACACTCAGGTGATAGTGACGTGGGATCTGGAAAGGTTGGGACATCATCCTAAGACAGCTGAATGCAGCTTCCATGGCTAGGGTGGTGCAGTGGAAACAGGTCACTTATCATCTCATGGGGCTGCAGGGGGCTTGCTAAATGGGGGACTTGGGATCCCAGATTCTCTACCCAAGTTTGGGTAGAAAGAGGTTCTCTTTCTTGAGCTTCAAAGTAAGACTGGTGCTGTTCCCCTGAGTTTGCAAACAGCTTGGGGGCTTGTACAAGAGAGCTTGGAAGAGAAGACTCCTCCAACAAGGCAAATGGGAGGTACTCACATCTTTTAAGTGATACCTCGCCTGGTGCCACCAGCAGGCAAACCCCGTGGCTCTTCCACCTGGTGAAGAACATGAGCTTCTTCTTTGTTTAATATAAAAATAGCAAGATGCACTTCGTTCTGGGCCATCTGTATGTCATCAACCTAGAACATCTCCAAAACTACCCTCCCCACCGCCAAGGCTTCTGCTCCTGATGGTGAATTGCAAAGAAGAGAAGCAAATAGGAGATGGGAAGCAGGACATTCAGATGGTACAGGTGTGTTTCAATTGCGTCATTTTGAGTAAACAGCAAGTGAAAATGCAGCTTCCAGAGGTTGGACCTGTATTACTACTTGGGGTGTCTTTGCCACCCCCTGGGCCTCTGATTGTGATTTGCTTGACTCCTCAACTAGATTTCTGTTCTTTGGAAGTTAGGAAATGTTGGTGGTTTCTTTCAAGCATCACTGGGCAAGACTTTTTTTTTTTTTTTTTTTTTTTTGGTAAGGCTTAGAGCAGGAAGAGGCCATTCAACTTATCTTGTTCACTTCCTGAAATCCAAACAAGCCCTCAGAAAACTGACTCACACCCTATTCATTCAGTCAGGGTCTCTGCACTTGGACGGGGGACTTCAGATTTTGACTTTGTACAAACTTTTCAGACTGATTTGAAAAGCCTCCAAAGACTACGAGAAATAACTTAGAAAGTTCTGAGGCTAAAATTGGTGTGGTTATTTCCCTCCTAAGGAAATGATTCAGAAAGGCCCTTTCTTTCCTTAGAGAACCCCATGCCAGCAGAATTCTTCCTAAATTCCCTAGTGGCTTAGTGGCAGACATTGTCTCTCTGGTTCTAATTCTATTTACCTATTGAATGGGGGATCCTGCCACATTTTTATAGTCCTTGAGAAATGAGCTTCAAGATTTGCTTGTGATGGAAGTCATTTTCAAATTAATCTACTTGCCCTCATCAATAATAATATTTACTTAAGACTCATTTACAGAATTTTAGGGTTCTCACCATGACAAAAAGAAAAAAAGGGAATTCCAATGTAAACACTTCATCTCATTTCCCCAAAAGAAGCTTAGAAGCTTCCTACTTTAGAAAACATGGAGGGGGGTGGGCCAGGGGTCAGGAACAATTTGCATAGTTTCAAACACAGCACCCTCTTTTGGCCAATCACATGTACCCCCTCCTTTTGGGATTGCTTCCATTTTCAAGTGGAAAAGCACAAATGTCAAGTTAAATATTTGGCTAAGGCCCAGGCCGCAGGAAGTGGGCAATGTCCAGCCTTCTTGACATGACAAAGCGCCTTAGAATGTACCTGGCGTGCTCTCGGGAACATGACAAACAGCATGAACTTGTATGCCAGCTCTTCATGCCACTGCCACAAAGGCCACAATTTACTCTAAATGGTCATGTCTGTAAATAAAAACACTTCCTCCCAGGGGACAAGAGGGGCAGCATGTGTTCTGTGCTTGCCACCAGGAAACTGCTATTGTTATCATGCAGACAGTGTATTCATCCATCAACCCCACTGCCCATGTGGAAGTCCTAAGCCAACACTCATCAGAAGAGCCAGGTTGGGCTCAGGCCACAGCGTCCAGCCTTCCCAGGCAGGGTGGTTTTTTTTTTTTTAAGTTCCATTATCAAACCACAAGATTTGTAGTCATATTTCATTGTCAGAGCTAAAAATAAAGCCGGGTTCTAAAAACCACGACATCCGATTCTTTCTATTAGAACATGATGGTTGACTATTTCGGAACTAATTCCACTGACATCATCCATATTGGGTTTTGTTGATAAGGACTAACCCTTCATGAGTGAACCATCAAGACAGCTCTTGCTTTTCCTTGCAAGTAGCACACTTTAATTTTTAATCTTAAACATTTTGTGACTCCTGCCTCCCAACATAGGTGGTAAATGCATGCCCCACCTAATAACATATTTTTTTATAGTGGTTAAATATACAGAACATAAAATCTTAGCATTCTAATCATTTTATGTGTACAGTTAAGTGATGTTAAGGATAATTATATTGATGTATCCCCATTCCCATCACCTATAAGAACCACTATTTCTAATCTATGTGAACCTGTATCCAGTATTCAGCCTTAGGTTACCTGGTAACAGGACTCCCAGGATGGACAAGCTGTCTATGGCTATTTACTCACACAGGCATGACCTCAGGTTGCTGAGGCTTAGAGGTCTTGAGATGGTACTTTAAGGCTCTTGTTTTTGTTGTCTTTCTTTGTCTTCTCCCATCAAGAATCCATTTTCTCTGTTTTTAATGTACTTGCTAGGAGTTTCCACCCTTTGTTAACCTACTGCAGGGAAAGCCAATAACACTACTTGTTCAAATCTACTGAATTCAGACTATAGATGTTTAGAAAGATTTCCCAAACCCCCTGGAGAACGGACCTCAGAGAGGCATTTCCAAACTTTGGAAGACATCCTTCCTACTCTCAGGCCAAGCTGTCATCACGGATGTACATCTGACCTATAAAAAAGGGAAGGCCCTTATTCTTGTGAACCTGGCTTGCCTGAAGCTCCCCTTCACATCAAAAGACAAAAGGCAATAATAACATCTGGTAGCTTAGTCCCCACTGTGACAGCAAAAGAGAAAATTAAATTAAGGAGGCAGAAAAATTTAAGCATAACTTCCATTTAGCTCACTGTCATTTCCTGCCATGGAAATGAAAGACAGATTCCTTCTAGATTGGTTGTCAGTTGGTGTTGACCATAAAGATTTCACTTGTGAAATTATTCCTCCTAAAGAAAGCATGAACATGTGAGGATGTGATTTAAATGGTGGTTTGTGTAGGGTTTAATAGTCGATGTCTATTTGGTAAGGCCATGATACCCAAATAGTCATTATTCAAGATGTTTCTGTGCAGGTATTTTATGTCTTGGATTAACATCAAAATCAGTAAATTTTTAATAAAGCAATTTACCCTCCATATGTGGTGGGCCTCATCTAATCAGTTGAAGATAATAAGAAAAAGACTGACCTCAATTGACCAAGAGGAAATCCTGCCGAACTTTGGACTTGAATTGTAACTCTCTTGGGTTTCCAGCCTACTGGCCTACCCTGCAAATTTTGGATATCAAAAACTTCATGCCATCTGCATTAATTTTTCAAAATTATTCTCTTTATATATATAGTGATATATTTATGATATCTTAGATATCTATAAAGTTATGCATATATATATCAACACACAGAGACACACGCACATACACTTGCTATTAATCATGTTTCTCTGAAGAACCATGATTAACATTAGTTTGTAGGAAAAAAATATGAAGATAACTTAAATTCCCAACATCACTAGAACCAAATAATAAAAACACCATAATCACATAATGGAATACAAACCATTCATTAAGTAAACAATTAAGTTTATGTTTTTCTACAATTCTTTAAAACAGAATGTTAACTATACAAAATAGTCTTAAGCAATGCAGATAACAGAATGCCACTTAAGTAAATCTTAAAAATATCAAAGAAAACTGTCCTTTTTATTGTGGAAAATATAGGTGTAATGAAAATATAAAAACTCAGATTGGAGAAAATACATATCAAATTAATCAGAGTTGAGATCTCTTTGGAGGGAGGAGATGAGGAAAAGACAGGGAATATGGGGAAGAACTATAACAAAGAAGACAATGATTTTATTATCAATGTTTAGTTTTTTCCTAAATGGTGGTTATAGTGGACTGAACTATAGTTCCCCAAAATACATACACCCAGAACCTGTAAAGGTAAACATTGAAAGGTAAATAAAGTCTTTGAAGATGCCATCGCAAGATTAGGGATGGAACCTAACTCCAGTGACAAGTCCTTACCATCTTAGACCTCAACTCTGCTCCCCAAATTCTGGAATTATCATTCAAGAGTGTGTTGTTATATTGAGAGAGAATAGAGACATTTAAGAGTATGAAATAGCTGTATCTGTTGGTATTTATCACAGAAAATTGAAAACAGAAATACCATTACTATTTAGCTATTCCATTAATGGACAATTATCCAAAGAGTTGCATGTACCCCTTCACAACAGCATTATTTTCAATAGCCAAGATTTAGAAACAATTCAAGTGCCCATTAAAGTATGAATGAACAAAGAATAGCTACATAGATATCCTATGGAATACTATTCAGCAATGAAAAAGATGAACTCTTGCTACTTGTAAACAAGAGATGGGTCTTGCAGATATTAGGCTAAGTAAAATGACAGATGGCTAAAAATAAACACTGTATAATTACACTCATGTGGAAGTTAAAGAAACAAACAAAAACTGCACAAACAAGGCAAAATAAAATCTTAGACTCTGACAACAGAATGATGGATTTCCCAGAGGTGAAGGTGGAAAGGTAGATAAATCAAGTAAAAAGAGGCCAACTGTATCATGATAGTGAGAGTCTAGACTTTTGGTGAGGGTCGTAATGTGGTATATACAGACACTGAATTGTAATTTTATACACCTGAAACATATGTAACATTATAAACAATATTATTTCAATACAATTTTTTAAATGTAAGAATTAGATCTGATTTGCACAATGGCACCTAACATCTAACTTGAATATTAGAATATGGTCTTTGAGGCTTCCCACATGGTTTCAAGACTTTGCTTTCACACCCTAAGCATTCTCGAAGCCACATGCTCCAGAAGATCTACTACTGGATTGAAGCCAGGATCCCTGGTCACCTTTGGAGGAGAGCAGCACTGAGGGCTGGCAGAACTGAACTCTGAAAAGCAAGAAGTAAACTTTCATTGAGTTTCTGAGACTGGGGTGTTTCTTTATTTCTGCAACATGAGATAGTGTGCCTGACTAATATAAACCCCAGACTTACATTCATTGCTGCTGCCTCCTCTTGTGATCTGCTCTCCTTGAACAGCAGCATATACTGATCCTGCCATTCACAGTCTCCCTTAATTATTACAGCTCATTCAGTTCTCCTTGGGGTTGTTAAACCTTAGTAAATATGCATGAAAGTAAAGTTATAGTCTCGTCCACTGGGATTTCACTAAAACTGTTTCACAGCCAAATAGTTTACCGCTCATCTGATTCAGAAAAGCAAACTGCAACTAGAAGCTTTTTACAGAATCATAAAAACAAAGTTCCTTTCACCAATTGTGCTAGATATCAACTGTGGTTAAGTGACCGGAACCTCTTACCAGTATGGATTTTTTTATTTATTTGCACACACAATTCAAAAGAAGGGGACAGAGTATATGCTACATGTGTTGGTACATGTGTGTTTATTTGTAAGTGTTGTGTTAGTGTGTATGTGTGTTTGTTTGCTTGTAAGTGCTTGTGTGTGAGTTGTGTGCATGCCTGTTTGTGCTTGTGTGCTTCCAAGTATGTGTACTTGTTTGTAAATGTACATGTAGTCAAGTGTATGTGAAATTGGTGTGTGCTTGTTTGTGTTTGTGTATGAGTGTTGGTTGGATGTGTACATGTCTTGTTTCTTACCAGTAAGTTTCTCAGTTTTAATTCTTCAAATCAAACAGGAATTTTTCTCTCAACCCCTCTCACACAAAACCTCTCAAATGTGATGGATGTGTGACTAAGAAACCAGTGAAGCATAGTGATGCATAACCAGGCTTTTAAGCCTGAGAGACCCAGGTGTAAATCCTGACACTTACCGGTTGCGTGTGTTTCAAAATTTTCTCAACTTCTTAACTGACTTCATCATGCTGAAAATGGGCTAATTATCACCTTGAAAAGCTTGCCATGAGTAGTTCTTACCAGAAAGAAATTCCCAAAGGTGTCTTACTCCTACAGACCGAGGAGGAATGAAAATGAAGATGACCGCCATGGCTCACCCACGGACTCCTTCCCCTTAGCGGTGGAAACTATAATTTCCCATCTTGGAAGCTCATCAAGTTACCTCCTAGGGCACTGGGACCCACGGTAAGAAGAGTTAATGATGCTCTGTCTGGAGAAGGAGAGGTTAGAATCAGGCCTTAAGTAAGTGAGGTGGTAGAGGAGACCTCAGGGACCACAGCTGAGAGAATCCTGCAGCCCAGAAAAAAGGTGCTTTTGCTCACAGAACCCCAAGGTTCACATAGTCAGGCAGACTCCCAGTCCAGGAAACTGCCTCTTGGGTGCAACTGAATGTGCTGTGACCTATTCTTATCTAGAAATGACCCAATCCCACTGATCGACTGGTCTAAGAGCGAATGCAAAAAGGAGATTTGGAAGAGATTCATTAAAATACTCCTGGTATTCCTTGAAGTTGGTAATTAAAAATCCACTGGGACCTGGAGAAAGTGCCTGTGGTTCTGAGTCAAACTCATCCCCTCAGCTCCCCACCTCTGACCATGAGTGAGTCATGTGATCACCAAGGGCTTGTCTCCACATCTGCATAACCGGGAGGATAGTATCTACCTCCTATGATTATTTGATGCTTACAGCAGATCATTTATATCTGCAAAACCTCTAGAGCCGGACTCTGAATGTGATAATGACTTTTTAAAATATTTTATTAATACCTGAAACAAACTGTCCAGGAAAGTCATTTTTCAGAGATGGTGCTGACTTCGTGGAGACTGGTCACATCTGTGACAGTGTAAGTCAGGAAAATCAGACTGGGGGGGCTGCTGCACAGGCAGGGTCAGGAGGAGAGGGGAGAGACAACTGTTGGAACCAAGGACAGTGTCAGGTGTTCGCCCACCCAGATTTCAGCTGTGCAAACCCAACAGAGGTTCAGACCCCACCGACAGTATCTGATGCCACAGAGACTGTGCAGACCCCACCCAGGTGACACCTCCCTGACCTGGTCATCTCATCCACTGGGGCCTCAAGTCAGAGGCAGCCCTGACTGGCACTCATCATCTCCTTCAGAGTATGGCTTGCCAGAGCTTTTGAATAGATCAGGGGATATAAAAGAACAACTGGGCTATGTGCCATTCTCTGCCAGAGTCCCATTGTTGACAGATGACATTATGAACACAGACCCAGCTCAGCGTGGACACTGGGCCGGCTCAGCTGCAGGAGAATAGTCTACCAACAGGTTACCCCATTGGTCTTTATTTCCTCCTCTTCTTCCTCATTTTGCATTCATTTCCATCTATCTTTTCCCAAATGTTGGCAGTTTTGCTGGAGAAAAATTCCCCCAGCGATCTTTTTTGTGTAGTCCAGGCTACTTGAGAGGCTAGTAATCCACTCTGGCTCATTGATCACTTCATTAGCAAATCCTTCCAGGCCCTCCTTACCTCTTTGATCAGCTGGGCTGAGACTAGGACCTGGCCACCCCGAAGGCATCAAGCCTTCCCACCTGCCTCCATTCAGGCTTCAATCTCTCTCTTATCACACACTGCAGTGAACAGACTAGTTCACAACAGTCATTCTTGGAGACTTTCCAGAGGTTAACAATTCTGTGGCAGAGGAGTTTCTATCTAAAACAGGATGGTCTTATTTCCCAAAAATATCAATAAATTAAACGGATAAGTTATCCTCTACTTCTAGGTATTTAGCCAAAGAATATGAAAACATAAGATTGAAAAATGTTTCTGCAGTCCTGTGTTCATATCACCACTGTCAGAAAAGCTAATGCATGGACACAAAATAAGTGTCCATAGACAGATGACACAATGATGATGTTGTGGTTTTCATCGTCTATGGAATATTACATAGTCATTAAAAAGATAAAACCATACCATTTGTGACCATATGGATGGATCCAGAGGGAATGATCCTAAGTGAACTAGGTCAGAAGCTAGAACACAATTATGCGATATGTCACTCACTTGTTTAATATGAATAACCAAAGAAAACAAATTGGCAACACAACAAAAATAACTAAGACCATGAAAAATATGGTGGTGGGTGGAGAAGGGCAGGGAAAACGGAAGTCAAGGTGTTAGTGTGACATCACTAGAACTTTGGTGGTGGCTAATTGAGGTATAATCACATATAGAGGTAGAAAGCTGTGTGTTTTAGAAAATTTTAGGATGTTAAAACCCAGTAGAAAATGGAGAGGATTTCACTAAAAAAATAATAATACGGTATCCTACGGGTTGTGGTGCGCACACTCCTGAGAGAAGTGTTTTTCCCATGTGAATTTGCCCCCTTTCCTCAACCAACTGTGTACAGTGTCGTGGTCAGGGGGACAGTGGCTTTGACTGTCCTCCAAGCTTCGTTCTCACAGAACACAGGATGTGAGCGCTAACAAAGTCGCGTCCTGGCAGTCGGTGGAGTCTGGGCTTGGCAAGCTGTTCACCCTGCACCGCAGAGGAATATAAGACCAAGGGCAAGGAATAGTAGGCCACAGAGAAGTAGGGCAAGGAGAGGACGTGGGGTGCCTCGGAGAAAAGTGGTTTTGCTCAGAGGAGGACACTCTGCTGAACTCTGGACCCCCTCCCACCCGCCCACCCCTACCCCCACCCCTACCCACCCAGGGAAGTAGGGACAGTCTCCAGACCCATACGCCTCTCCTCCCTTCCACTTCTGTCTGGGGCTCTGCGAGGGCCTGCGCCCCCAGCTCGGGGCGCCTCCTCATCCACATGTTCTCAGGAAACCAGCAAACTGTAACAAAGGGCCGTGGAGTCTGAGAGCTAGGCTGTCACTCCCGCCATCCTTCCTGCTTAGTCCCTCTGCCACTTCACTGGGAACATCTGACCTCCAGTTGCTTCATCTGTAATAAGGTGCAGACACAGTCTCTTTGGATAAGTTATAGGGAGAATGGCTTAAGATAAAAGTGCGTGGCAGGTTGTTGGATGGATCAGAGACAGGACAAAATCAGCCAGGGCACAGAATGTGCTGGAAACGCAGAAGACTCTGTCCTGGAACCTCCCACCTCGCGCCTTCCCTGGGACCCCTTGTCATTTTTATCAGTCTTCGTTATTTTTGTTATTATCCCATCAACGTACTCCCTTTCATTTACCCGCCACTAATGACTTACCCCTTTGCCCAATACTCTGTATTTATAATTTCTTTCAGCTGTGGTTAAAAAGGCTCCATCTGTAACCTCCGCCCTGCTCAGCTGGCCCCAGCCTCCCCAGCACCCCCAGTCCCAGCTCAGGGGATTCATTTGCATCAGTTCCCTAAACAATGAGGAGCACGTTCTGCTCCCCACAGGCCGGCCCGGCCTTTCCGGAGCCAGTCACAGCGCTGGCCTGAGAACAAGGCCCGATCTGGGCCCAGCAGGTCGGAGTTGGGAATGTTTGCGTGGCGCGAGTCCAAGCTGGTCTTCCCTCTGTCTTTTATGGGAACACATTCATCCCCGCACCCCGTTGGAAGGAGCTGCCCTCCCGCTTGTTGCGGACACGTGTCGCCCTGCGGCTGACCCCTCCCCACCCTAGCCGGCGCCTCTGCCGCGGGTATCCGTCCAGATGTCCACCTGCGCGCCTCCATCGGCCCACCTTGGCCTTGCGGGGTTGCGCTCCCTGCGCTAGTGCAGGCATCGGCGAGCTCTTCCCCGAGCAGCTGGGATGGGAGGGGCGCAGCGGGGCGGGAAAGAGGGGGTCGGCGGAGGAATGGCGCTTTATAAATCAAAAAATAATAATGGAGTGTACTCCGAGCACCGCAGGCTGCAGAGTTTGGCAGCCCCGCGGCGCGCTGGGGAGCCGCGGGGCGCTCGACTAGCGAATGGCAACACTGCCCTCTGGTGGCCGCGTCGTCCGGCCTGTCCCTAACAGGCCTCTGGGTTTCTGCTCACAAAGCAGGCGCGTTTGCCTACTAAATGTCATCAACACCCGACTGGAGTCATGAAAGACTTTCCCAGGAGGAACAAGAGCCAGGGGAGGCCGAGTCTGAATTTTGGTGATGGCGGGGAGAGGGGTCCTCAGAAAGTGAATCAGATTTCCGAAATCTCAGCGTTGCCCTTAAACCGCAGTTGTCCTTACTCCTGGAGATTACTGTGAACCAGGCTCGCTTTTGAAACGCTCTAAAAGGAATCTTTTGCATCAAGGGCAAATGCCGTTTTCTGTCTATTCCAACTGGGAATTTTATGTAAACTCGAAATTTCGGTTCTCTGTGCGCCAGAGTTGACTGCCGCGCTCATCCACACAGCCCATGAGAGCAGCAGGCTCCAAACTGAACCTATAACCCAGGCTGGACGAGATCTGTGTTTAACAGGGCATTTCATTAAAGTTTCACCCACTTGCTGTAAGTATCTCCAGTCTAGACTGAGGAAAAAGTTGTAGCGGACTTGGGAACGGGGTGGAGAATCGTAGTCCAAGAAGACTTGTTCCTCCTGGCATTTTCCACTTCCTGGCTGTGTTATCTTAAGTCATAACTGTAATGTCTTCATAACTGCAAGAACCCAGTCTAGTTTTGCATGGGAAAAATGAAGAGGCTAGTTGTTTCTATATACGGTGCTCTGTGCATCTTTCAAGGCAACACCTTTGTGAAAGTAACTTGAAGTTCAGGGAATTCTATGGAAGAGACCTTGTGCTTTTATGTTATTGCTGTTTTAAGTCCCTAACGAATAGCAACACTGGCCTGAAGGAAGTGATGTTTTGTAAAGGAGTTAAAAGTATCCCACTTAGAAAACTACACACACACATGCATGCACACGCACGCACGCAGCAAGACACACAAGAGAGCTAGGCAACCATGCTGTGTGCACATGGTACTCTCCCGACACTGACTCCTAGATCCACCCGGCTAGAGAGAAGACGCATAGTGCGATTGGTGATGGAATGATCCCCAAGGGGGGTGTGCACTCAAGAACTGGGGTCACCCACACGCAGTGGGAAATGTCCTTTTCCACACTGAGAGGTGTCATGCACCATCCTGTCTGTGATGCCCACCGTAGTGCATGCATCCTAGTCCAGGCAGGTTCTGTATGGGGTCCAAGAGGTCAAAAATATCGAATCCCTCAATGGGCTTTAAAAGCTTTCATGCTCTCAGGGAACCAGGCACACTAGGCAGGGGGGCTGGGTGAGTTGTATGGCAGACTGGCAGGATGGCAGGCTGGCAAGCAGGCTAGATGGCAGGGATAGAGGGGGTTGGGAGGCAGGTGGGTCCCCCCCCCCCCGCCCCTGGAATCTTCACACTCTTTCTGTGCGTTCTGCTAGAGGTGATGCCTCCCCTTTAATTCCTCCTCCTTGGCCCAGGTGAACCCTCACACATGTGCGCACCCACTGCACCAGGCGTGTACCCTCACAAGGAGGGCGCAATAGCACAGGTGCTGGCCATAGAGGCCGGTAGAGGAAAATGCCTGACCAACTCATTGACTTTTACTGGCTTTAAGCTCCCTTTTTATAACTGAGGTGAAACACATCAACCTGAATTGACCATCTTGACTACAGTTAAGCGTGCAGCTTGGTAGCCTAGGCCCATTCACTGCACTGTGCAGCCACCCAACCGTCCCCCTCAGGACCCCCTGCATCTTGCAAAACTGATATATCCATGAGACACTGGCTGCTCGTTCCCCAATCCCAAGCCCCTGGGAGCCACCTTCCTATTCATAGAGATAGAAAACTCTACAAATCTGACCATTTACAGACCTCCCTTTGGCATACATCACACATGCTGGATTTTTTGTGATGGTTTCTTTCATGGAGCACCATGTAGTCAGGGCTCATCATATCATGGGTTGGAATTTCCTCCCTTTCCGAGGTGAACTCACCTTTAAAGCTCCACTCCTGCTTGTTTCTCCACCCTTCTGTTGGTGAGTAACTGGGTCACGTTCACCTTTTAGTGACAGAGAGGAGGCTTCGGGGACCAAATTCTCCAATGTCCTGGGGTAGACCCCCAGAACGGCTGTGTCACTTGGTGATGCTGTGTTGGCCTTTCAGAGACACCCCTGCTGTCATTCCCTGTAACAGCTGTACCATTTCATGTGCCCACCCAGAGCCCCAGAGGGTTCCGATGCCCCCATGTGGCTTCTGTTTCACAGACAGGGCCTGCCCCAGTAGGTGGTAGGTGGTAGAGTTGCCTCCTCTTGGAGAATATGACACTTTGGGTCAACCTGGGAGTTTGGCAGGTTCAGTTCTTTTCTTGAATCACAGACATGAAGCATTTGACTGGGTGTAGTTAGTGAAGCATCTACCCAACACAGACTTGTTGCAGACCCAGCTTCCCTATGGAGTTCTCCATTTCTCCCACTCCATCCTCCCCCATCTCTCCAGCCTCCCCACCTGATAGCACCTGGAGGGTGGTGGGGCCAGCACACCCAAGACTTGGAGGACATTGATTCCCCAGGGTACCCAATGCCTGAGTGATACTGACAGTCAGGAACACACACAGGCAGGAAGGTCTGTGCACATACAAGCATGCATACAGATATAAATACACACATACAGATATAAATGTGTGTGCAAATATGAACATATGAACATGCTCTTACATACACACATATACCCACAAGCACACAGATATAAGGGTGTGTGCAAATGTGCACACACGCGAACATATGAACATGCTGCTTTTGCATGCGTGCAAGCACACACAAATGCATGCACACACGCACTCATCTCTACATTGTGAATTTTCATGTTCCTTCAACTCTTAGAAAATCATTTTCTTTTTGCTTTTTCAAACCTCTTTCTCTTCCATTAGCCACTTCCCAGCACCCTTCTAAAAAATAAGTCTACCAGTCCTTTTGATTTGAGAGAATTTCACTTTAAAAAATACAAAGATGTAGATGAAGTCATAGAAATAACAAGGGCAGGAGGAAACAGAGCACAAATATATAGAAAAGACTGGCACCACAATGCCAACTCTCCAAATTGCCTTTTCTAGGGGATTTGGAAGATTCTTCTGCTGTTGGCTTCTGCCCTGTGTTTCCCATGACAGGTCCAGGAAGCCTGGGGATTTCAGGCCTTGGCTTTTGTTCCTGAGGGGAAATCTAGGCCCTCATGGTGCCCCCTCCTTCCCCCCTACATCCTGCAGGGTTCCCGTGTCACCAGATCCCTTTTTCGCATCTCTTCTTGCAGGTGTATGTTATACATTAACTCCCCTGGGCCTCTAAGTCTTAAGTTCAAAGACCAACCCTGCCAGGGCAGAGAGTATTTAGAGAATCGAGTAACATGGGGCCTTTTCCACCTGCTCCCCACATGGGCCCCCAAAGGGTCAGACTAGTGGAGGGGAGCCTTTGCAGAAAAATAACTCTCAGCGCTCACTAATTGAGCATATGACAAGGCTATTTGTTAAAGCTGGTCAAAATGGCTAGAGGTGCAACAGCTTAAAAGAACAAAATACTTAGCAGTGCTGAGTAGCTGACTCTTTGTGTCAAAAATATGACAAATATTAGTGTAGAAATGCGCTACCAGCCAGTCAAAATCTCAAGACCCTAATCTATCCACAAGACCCTCTGAGAACAGTTGTTCTAAGCACTTGGGAGCATATTTCTTGGGGGAGGTTAGATTGTTCTAGAAAACCTCCACCCCAGCTCTGCCAGACGCAACACCAGTGGGTCATTCAGCCACCATAGGTCTTTAGACATTAATAGTAATAATATCTACCCACTTCCCCCATAGCCTATGGCTTCAGAATGATGTGACCTGGATAATAATCATGTGAAATGGTGCCCAGCATCCTGATTCATCAGAGAAATGCAACTATAAACCACTGGGATAGCTCTGTTCCCGCTGAAGGACTAAATTAGACAAAAGCATCTGTATAGTAAGTGTGAGGGGCCACCAACCTTCTCAGCTATGATTTGTGGGATCACAAGATGAAGGCCAGGTCTCAGCATTTGGACACGTATTTACAAATGCAAACTCCATGCAGAGACCTTTACCAAATGGGGCATGACTCACAGGGTCATCAGAAGACTCAACGTTGGTGTCAGCAATTTGCAGATAATGAAGCAACTCAGGTGACTTTCACTGCTAAATGACTAAACCTGTCTGGAATATCCTTATACTGAGAACTTATATACTTATGTCTGAGCAATAGGCAAAAACCCAAGCAAAAAAGAGATTGGCACAGCCAGCAATATGGCTGGCGCTTGAAGCATACTGAGTAAAGGAAGCTGATCCCCTTCATCAAACATTCCACTGGCTTCATTCCATTCATAAAAAAGACCAAAAAAGGCAAAGCTACAGTGCCATGAAGGTGATCAGTGGCTGCCAGAGGGTGGAGATCAGGTAGGGGATCAGCTGCAAAGAGTCACATGGGTGTCTTTGGGGGTGATAGAAATGTCCTATAGCTTGATGGCAGTGATGGCTGTTGTATAAAACCTTCAAGATCCTCACTCTGTAGTCTCCTATGGAGATGAGAGTTGGGGGAATTCCCCTCTCAATGGCTTTTATTATTTGTAAATAATACTTCCGTAAGAAAATGCTTTTTTTTTTTGTAGACATATTTTTTGTGTCTCGAGTAGATTCCCAGGTATAAAAGCAATGGGTTAGATGACAAGTGATGTGTAACTTTTAAAGAAACTATTAAATTATTTTCCAAAGTGGCTACATCATTGCCTTCAACTACACCTAACTGTTTCAGTCACCCTGCCTCTGCCTCTTCTCCAGCACAAGTCTCATTCACCTTCCTTATTATGGCCATTTGAATAGCTGTGCAGTGGATACCCTGAAGGGTTAAGGGTGTTGAACACATTTTCATGTGATTAGTCACTCATATGCCGTCTTAGGTGAAATGTCAATGCAAATACTTTGCCTGGTTTTCACTTCGGTTTTGTCTTTTTGTGGAGTTGTATGCGTTCTCTTTTTGGCATTTATTTTCCTCATCACTATCTCTGCATTCCCTTCCTTGTCCCTTGCCCTCCCCCTTAGCCTCAGAGCCCTCACTATGTTTATTTGCTGATTAAATGCCCACTGGTTTTTGAAAGTGTTTGATTTCAAATTGTCTGCAATATAATGTCTAGTGTTTATTTTTATTGTTCTTACTTGCTTTACTACCCTCAGCTCCTCTCAACTCCTATCTTGCTGAAAATACCTGCATTTCATCTCTTTTATGGCTGAATAGTATTCCACACTATGAGCTGAACAAGCTTTAAATTCCCTATGTGCAGGCAGTTCTCTCTGCTTCCCACCCATGACCAGAGTCACTTACAGGACAACTGGTTGACTGGGAGTGGGGGGTCACTCTAGGCCCAGATCCATCATCTTCTGCTGCTTTCACTGGTCAGGGGGGACAAGAGCAACATAAGAGCCTTCTGTTTCCAGCAGGAGAAGCAAACTACCACAGAGTGAAGCCACCTGCTTTTGGGGGCAGAACTCAGGGAACAGACAGGCTTCCTGGCACCCCAGGCTTTACTCAAGAGCCCCCTCCACAACAGGGCATGCTGGTGCCTCACTGCAGAGTTGGTCCAGGGGGAGCAGAGACTCTGACCTGAGGAAGAGAGAGTCCTGGAGCAGGACTAAAAACCACTGGGGTCACGGACATGCCCCAGGAAAACCTCTTTGCAAGAAGCAGCATTCCCCCTTCCATTGTTCAAGATGAATACAAGGACATCACATCATCCAAAGAACAAGAGGATCATCCACTCACATCAGCTGACCTTCTTGTCCACATCGACAAGTGATAGAGAAACAATTGAAAGACGAGCCCAAGCCATGGCTTAGTTCATCATAGACCCAACCTCAAGGGCACTGGGGTGACACCCATCTTACTCAGTGATTCTGAAAGCAGAACTTGACACACGAGTTTGGAGGCAAATAGTTCATGGGGAGAATCACCCAGAAGCAGTGAGACTGGGGGAAAACACGTGGGCTGTGACTGAGCCAGGGTGCCGTGGGCTATGTGGGAGTGAGCTGAGCACCCTCCTCCTGATATCGGGTCGGGGCACGAGGCAAAAGCCTCCAAATTACCAACCCCAAGGTCCGTTTCACCTGCGCCTAGCAGTTGCCACTCCAAAATACCAATTAACAGCAGGGCTTTATTAACAAGGGAGCTGAACGGGGAGAACAAAACGTCGTGAAAGCCGCACGTGGCAGTTATCTTACCCCAGTCACCATTCTCAGACCCAAAGGTCCCCAAGGCACAGTGCACAGTCCAATGACGAATCCCTT
>PVHY01026777.1:0-16925 GCA_004024945.1 Uropsilus gracilis
CAATACACTGGATTTGTTGTTTATCATTCCTGTAGTATTTGAAACTTTTAATTCACACACAGGAGTAAATGATATATTACTTTGCATGGTTTATAATTTTGTTATTATGGTATTGTAGCATGGATACCTATCTGTAACTTGTTTTCTTCCCACAAATAAATAAATAAATAAAATCAAACCCAGATAAAAGCATATCAAACCCAGTGCATGTGAGTTTTAAAGCCGTGCATCTCTCAACGTTGATTAATAGTGGACCCCAGATATGACGGCGGTCCCAACAGGTCTGCTGTATTGCCGAGGTGTGGAGTAGACTGCAAATAGATCTAGAAATGTGTCACTCCTTTACATCCGTGCACTGACACATTTCTCAGAGATCCATCACTGGTGACACATGGCTGCCTCTATTTCAATGGAAATAGAGCGAGCATATGACCATGTATCCTTGCAACACGGTTCTCCACCATGAGCGGCAGACTGTCCAGAGAAGAACATCCATGCTCTAGAGTAAACTGATACATACATAAGAGAAACAAAATCTCTTGCCCAAACTAAACTACAAAACATTCAGATCCGTGACTTTGTAGAACCTGCCATCTGCCTACATCACCTGTGTTCAAGTGGATCAACGTTTCCATGATTTCTATCTTGGGGTGGGATTCTCAATGGTCTGGTACATGAGAACCCCTCACAGTGATTTCCATGGGGAAAAAGGCACTCTCTGCAATGAGAAATGCAAATTTAAATCTGAGAGGCAGAAAACAATTTAAGGATTTGAAATGGTAATGTTCACATCTCAAAGTCTCAGAGACACTGTCATCTCCCAGGCTCGCTGTGATAAGTGCTGCAAATGGACATCACAGAACTGCTGAGATTGAGAGAATCTGAATGGCTGGTCCCATCCATCAATCCTTGACAGGGCTGAGCAAGATCATTAGCAGGGAGAAAGCCACCCCCAGGATGGCTGCGCTTAGCCCCACTGCTATATATTTGCCCATCCACTTCCTCTTGTTCCTTGTTTCTGTGTTTTCATCTCCTGTTCTCCACTGAGAGACCACCTGCTTCTTTCTACCTCTCTAGAACCTACATGTGCTATCATCATGGCAGTGGTTCTCATTCCATTGTGAAGCCCTTCCTCTCTGTTCTAAACCCACCTCTGTCTCTTCCACACTCCCAGATAGGGTCCAATTGGTCCTCAGTATTCTCCTGTACACCTGTTCGCTCCATCCTCCTATGATACATGCTTGATAGAAGGAATCACTGTCTTCACCCAAACTATTGGGCATCCATGCAGTCTACTGGAAACTATATTAGATACTGTCAATCTATAGGGGAAGTGCTGAGCCAGTCAAACTGGGTAACTATTCTGATAATGCTTATGATACAGTGATAAAGCAGCTCTCCGCTTCTACCTGCTCCCAATACACAGGTGTGCATGGTAAGCATTCATGGATACCTGATGATTGATGACTCATGGATGAGCTTTGCATCGTATTCATACACTATGACTTGAGGTACTGCTATGTCCGGTGTGTGCTAGACATTTCAGCCTCTGGAGTAGACCAGAAAAAAACAAACAAACAAACAAACAAACACAACAAAAAGACTCATGTCCACTTTCACAAAGCCTTTTCTTTCTTTATTATATTATTTATTTACTTTTACATCGTTATCTACCCTGGGGTTCTCCACCCACCTTATCATTGTGAACCATGGTCTTAATCTTTTATGCCCCTCCCTAGTTTCCCCCCTCCCTCTCTCATGCTTTATGCTTCAATTTTGCTAAATATTAGTTTTAAATTTGTCTTGTCTGATTGTTTGCTCTTTGCCCCTCGTATTAGTGAGACTATCAGTATTCCTCCTTTTCTTTCTGGCTTATTTATGCTAGCATGAGTCCTCTAGCTTCATTCATTTTACCACGAATGACATAAGTTTGTCTTTTTGATTGGTGAATAGTATTCCATCATGTACACATACCACAGCTTTCTGTACCATTCATCTCTTTGGCGGCATTTGGACTGTTTCCATAGCCTGCCTATTATAAATAATGCAGCAATAAACATTCAGGTATAGCACTTTCACAAAGTTTTAAACCAAGTTGCCTGCATAGAGCTTAGAGTTAACTCTTCATTTAGAAAAAAAAAAAGCTAGTTTATCTTCTCACCAGCACTTACTTAGCATCCACAGGCACACAACCACTTTTGTTTCAGATTTCATGTAACCCACACAAATGGGTATGGATTGTATAACTGTAAGTGAAGGCCTTTGGCATTCCAAGAGGTTAAATGACATAACCAGGGAGTTGGGGGGCTTGGGAACCTCACATGGATCCCCCAAGTCCAGCCACAAATGCTCTCCCCAAACATGGGAATAATTCTCTGACTTGGAAGATCAGAATCATGACACTGATTTGTACAGAATCAAATTCTCTGGAGGTGGGATGGAGTCTCATGCAGACTGGTATTGTAGCAAAATTAATGTTATCCTAGAAACCAGGATTTTCAATGTTAAAAAAAAAAACAAGCAAGAAGACACAGAACTGAGGAGGGTGCGTAAAAGCCCGGAATTAAGCTTATGATGTGTTTTATCCCATCTAAGATTCTATTCTTTGGAAAGATCTGGAAACACTAGGGGAATGCTTAGCCTTTTGTTCAAAATATTTTTGTCAGTTTATTCTATGCCCAAAGGCTTAAAAAATATATTGGTGAGGGTCATTTGTTGGAGAATAGATGGAGACAGGAATTCTGTCCTTTATTAAATAACTTTGTTACTGTTCACAAAACACTTTAAGTAATGTAGCGAGAAAGTCTATGGCATAATGGAGTATCCTCAAGTTTCATCTGTATTTCACAATTACATTAAGATTAGACTTCCTAGATTTTTATAGAGTCAAGTAGTTTGTCTTACAAACAAAAGAGATCTTTCTGTCTCTGGGATGGGATAATTACTGTTCCAATAAATAGTTTGCTCTGCTCTGTCTTGGCACATGAGCAGAGCATCAAGAGTAAGTCATCCTGCTTTGACCAAAAAATAACTGGTTATTAGTTGTGGCTCGATTTGGTTTTTCCTTGGATTTCTAAAGCATTCCTGCGCAGAAGGGTGCGTTGCATTTTATGTTAGCAATATTTCTTGTTTATTCTCATAACTCCACTTAATGAAAAACAAAACTTGGTTCCGTTTCTCACTGTCTTGTGACTGTTGGTTGAGAACAAATGGATTTGGGACCCAAATCCACAGCAGTAGCACAGGAAGCTATCAATATATTTTCCAGTCAGCAGGTATGAAGGAGCAAATATAATAAAGGGCTACAGATTCAACTCAAGTCCTGGTCTTCTAACTTCTGTGAGTAAACTTTGGAAAACGATTTCATTGCATGCAGCCTTTATTTTCTCAGATAGAAAATGGGCCCATTTTTACAGACTCCATGGAAGGACTAAAATGAAAGCAAGGCGGCAAATTGCTTCATAAATGCTAATTCCTAATAAAAAATACTTACTCATTTCTTTCTAGATTCTAAGTTCTGACATGACACCTTTCTGTTGGATTTTTATAGGAAATTCATCATCACAGTCTATGTATTTGTCTACGCACTACATGCATAGTCATATGCTACATATATGTAAAGTATTTCTTTGTAGGTTTACACATTAAGTCCGCCTCTTTCTAATTTAATGCTCTCCAAAACCCACCTCTCTCTCCACCTACAACAGTTCAACCTGCCTAACATTCTCCCATAACTCACATGAGCAAAGCTTCGATGAATCATTGGTTGCCCTCCTTTTCACCTTCCCAGGCTCAGCAAGGTCCTTCCATAATTAATCCACCGCTGGAGTCCTTGACAGACAAAGGGAGGCCGAGTCTCCCGGGTGGAGATGGCAGCGCCCATCTTAAATCTCCATCCACTTCAGCTTCCACAGCCGGTTCCTCCCCACATGCTGTCTTCAGCCTGCCAACAGCACGAAATAAAAATGAACTTAGTTTCCTAAGACTGCCTTCACTATGAACTTCTTTGGATGCTGCTTTCTTAGGGAAAAACAGTTCAAAAAATTAGAAAATAGCATTCTTCTGTGTCCTGGGCATCATGATGGACAACACCAGGTTTCCTGAGAAAATTGGTTTGACTCTAGTTCCTGTCCACTCACCATTTATTTACACTTTCTTCCTTTCCCCTTTGTTTTATTTTTCCCTTTTTATGTTCCGTCTTTAAGTCTCTCTAGAACAAGGGTGATGTTATAAGGCTTTTAAAACACATGGGTAAATAGACGATTCATTTGTAAAAGGTTAATCACCAAAAGTGAGTTTCCAGGTGTTTAAATGTTAATGATTTAAGAGATATGAAAATAATGTATGGATAATAAATCACTGTTTTTTGTTGCTGATATCCATGTAAAATTGTCATTGGGGAGTGAGAATAGCCTGCCTCCTCTATGTTTTTTGTCATAAAATCCCTTACAAGTAGTAGAAGAGTCAAATCATATTTTAAATGTCTTACCTGATGCCATGTGATACAGCAGTCTCTCTGGGGCATTTATTTTTCCAGGATTTAAGAACAATTTGAACACTTTCAACTCCTCATCAATAAGCAATCTCTAATATAAATGCAGCTTAGAAACTGGAAACTATGTGTCAACCTCTGATTTAAAAGGTAGTCATAGACTAGGTGACAAATTAGAAAATGTATTTGCAACTGAAATCACCCAGGCAGGGTTAATATTCCTCATATAGAAACAATCTTCTAAAAATAGAGAATAAAAAATAATAATTCTGTGGAAATATGAGGCAAAACTATAATCAGCAGATCACAAAAAAAGAAATGCGAAAATCCCATAAATATATGAAAAACCGATTTAACCTTGATTGCAACAACAACATGCAAATTACAGCTACAATGTGATACCATTTCTCACCTATCAGGTTTACAAAAATTCAAATGATTGCCTTCACTTTTAGCAGTCCTGTGAGGAGTAGGCATTCTCATGCATTGTTGAAGGAAATACAAAGATGTGTAACTAATATGAAGGACAGCTTTGCAGTATCTAGCAAAATAGATTAGGCTTTTAACATTGACCCAGCAACCCTACTCCTAAAATTATCTGTCCCAACAGTACACGGACAAAAACACAAAACAGAATGTGCAAAAGTTCATTTTTTTTCAATCAATGTGATTGGAACGTTTGGGGTTGGGGGGGCCATAAAGATTGGACTTTAAATATTAACTTGTAGCCCTAGAACACAGGTGTGGGAAGTAAGTGTCATATAAAATGTATTTCAATGCAAGGTGAAGAACTAGCCCATCCTATGAGAAAGAGAAGAGATACAAATATAATTTGTATCTTAATTATCTATTAATTACATATAGAATTGTATCTTAATTTGATTATTATGTTTTTTAAAACTACAGAAGTAGTCAAACAGGAAGAAGGCACTGGGATAAAATCCCAATGCCTCTGAATTCATTGTTCCTTCTTTTTAGGATTCGGCTCTGGAAACGTAACTTACCGATTATATAGCAACTCAACCCCTGTCATCCAGCATTGTCACTATCTTTATATGTCACTGTATCCTGCCTCCCTGCTCTACCTTAGAGACTACTCAAGGTTGTTATTCTAAATCCATTAGCAACTTTGCATACATTTCCTTTATAATGCTCATGGCAGTTGTTCAGAGTAGCTACTGCTTTTTCATTCTGGACATGATACAATCAAAGTTCAAGGTGTAAGATAACTTGCACCTGTAAATGGAAAAGCAAGGTCCCCCTGCAGCCAGGTTCTTAGCACTTCGGCGTGCCCCAGGCTGTCTCTGCAAGACAGAATTAGGAGTGAGAAATCCCCTGTGGGTTGACTGGGCCTTGACGATGTCAAGTGATGAGCTTTCACTGAGAAACAGAAACATCCTTGTCCCACGGGTCTCATCCTTTTGTTGGCTGGTGGGGTGTCCTTCCCACCAGAGATTATTCATAGCCAATGGGCACATGGAGACCACGGAGGCCAAATGAAAGGAAATTAATACTCAGGGCAGTTGTCCTCAGCAATGGACAACTTGTCGCCCAACTCCAGGGACATGCGGCAGTGTCAGGAGATATTTCTGTTTATTGCAAGTAGAAGAGAGTGCATTGTGGTGCTTGGTGACTAGAGGTGGAGGGTCCTTGCAGGCAGCCTGCACCTCCCAACAGCCCTCACAATAAACATCAGGGTCCAGGAGGCCTGTGGGTACACTGCTCCACCCCTCCTCTGTGTTCTGAGGTTGATGAGAGAGTTTCTGTTCCCCAGCGCTTGGTGAAGCCTTACGGGACAACCTTAATGTGGTGTACACAGATGCCGGCTTATAACGATGCACACCTGAAGCTGATCTAATGTTCTCCCGCCGTGTTACTGCAACAGAAAATGATGGAGGAAAAAATTAATGAGACTAAGTCACCATCTTCCTTTCCTACATCCAGTAAGTGAAGTCATTTTATCCATCTGCTTTGAGGAGTCAGGGTTTTAGAGAAGAACTTCTAATATCAGAATGGAAACCTTCCATCAGGGAGGTTTGGGTGATCATCCGACCGACTGAATAAATGTATTTTAATTTTTTCATATTCTTTTTCCAGTTATTCTGTTCTTACTTAAAATGATAGGGATTTTTGGTTAAGAACTAACTCCAGAGCTGAGGCCAGAATGTCCAGGTCTGCTTTGTATAAAAGTTGCCAAGTCAAAGCTTGCCCTCCTATAAAAGTGATGTTAACCTCACAGGACTGTTATGAAGATTCAATAGGATAATCAATGCAAGGTGCTTAACAAAGTGGTTGGAAATTAAAAATACTGTATAAATCTTAGCTATTTTTCCATGCATGTAATTGAAGTATTTTTGCCATCAAATATTCTTATTTATTTTCCACCTAATCAGATATTATATAAATACTATGCATGTTGCTTCAAGGTTGCCTTAATTAGAAATTTAGTGATTCATCTTGGCAGTATGCCCCCATTTGCTTAGCCTGTCTTACATTGGAATGTAAGATTGTCCCTAACTTTAAACTTAAAAATAAATAAATAAGTAACAACTCACTCATTTACTTTCTTCTATATTGTGAATTATTAAATCTAGGAAAGACTCCCTGAAGTCAATGATCCGATAGCAAAGTGTTGATACATATTAACAAATTGCTTCCCAAAATAGATTTATGAAAGTTTATCAGTCATGTAAAAGTCTGGTCATTTTGTGCAATTTTTGTGCATCTCCCACGGAAATAAAAGATGCAAAACAAATCCTAGCAATTCTGTTACTTACAACCCAGACTGAACCTTTTATATGTTTATCCACTGGGTGGGTTGTTTCATTATGTATTATTAAAATGTACTCTATTCATTATTTGGAAGTGCTTTATATATACCTATATCCATATCTATATATCTATATTATATCTATATTCTATATAGATATATATAGATAACATGAACACTTTCTCCCCATTAATTACTCCAGAGTATTGTCTCCCTTTTCAAACCATGGATCATTATTTGTCCTTTTACACATCCTGGGAAGATGCATCTTGGTTCATTAAACCCAGTGCCCAGGTAGAAGGTATCTTAGTCACCTCTTGTTTATCACCTCTGAGGAATCTGTCATATTATTTCCAATCTTCATTTTGGGTCAGAGCCTTTTTATCTTCTTTGTCTTACACGCCTCTTCCTCACCTGACCTGGCACCACGAGCCCTACATGGAATCTCTCCACTGTGACCATCTCTGTGTTGAGCGTGCCTGTGCCTCCAGGCATGGAGACAGGTCTAGTGCTCAAGCCCCAAATGTCAGCAGGACCTGTGTCCCCCTCTTTCCCCATAGGTGCCACATCTATGCCTGTTTCGAGCTGCAGGCTGAGACAAGCCAGGGCTCATGCTGTGAATAAAGAAAACTTCATTTTACTCTTATCTGTCTTCAGAACACTGAAGACTGAATGGCCTGATTGACCTCTGGTGGGCAGCCGTGTCCCCATTCCTCCAATATTAACCCTAAGTGGCATTCCTCAAGAGATAATGCAAGTTAATGAGTGTATCCCCTGCCCTCAGGTATCCCACAGTAACTAATGTTTTACATCTGATTTTTCCTAAGCCACTTATTCCTCTTGTTTGACTAGTTGTAAACCCTATAAATAAGACTTGTGGGATGCAATAAACTTGCAGGATGGTGCAGACTTCCATTCAACCCAGCCTCTGGCCTGAATCAATCTCCCTTGTTATCCTTCATTGTTCCCCACAGCCAAGCTCTTTACATAAGCCCACCTGTTACTCTCTGTTCTCTGGCCCCAATTCATAGAATGCATCCATGTTCTTTCATTTGTGTTTTTCAACTCCTATGGCAAAGCTTAGCACTATAAAACATGTGATGTGACTCCATGAGGAAGCAGCAGCTTCCTGCTGTCACTTCAGAGCAAGAGATCCTTTTTTTTTTTTTAAAAAGATAGCAAGCCATTGAGCTACCAGCTGTTCCCCTAAAAAAGATGTAGCAACATTAGCCACGCAGACAGGCTGCAGTTGTTCCCGGCCATAAGGAAAGGGATATTATTTTTTTTTTTTTTTCTTGAGGCACAACTGTGTGTAAGGAACTGGTCACAATCATCAAACCTATTAGCTTTGGAATAAACTGGGTCTAGGTGGTGTCTCTCTCAGCCATTGTCAATGTCTGGACTCCTTTTACAACTGCAAAAAGACATAAACAGCAGAAAATGGTGTTTTTGAAAAAGGTCATGTGACATTAAAACATGCTTCACTCTACTGCCAAATGCCAACAAATGCCACTTAAGGAAGTGTTGCCTAGATAAGGCGCAGCAAGAAGTCACTTATTCTCTCCCTCTTCCCAGGCCCTGCATTTCAGCAAGATGATACAACATGCTAGGGCAAGTTGTTATCCCCCCAATGACTTGAACCACAAAAACAAGTGGGATCATTCCTCTCCATGGCACATAGTAGAGATGGCTAATTTGGACCAGAAAAAAACACTCTTTGCATATGCAGCTCTAGTGAATAAGATCCCAAGTTGCAGCCACCTAATTTTTAAATCCCACATCTAGAAGGGAGTGTATGATCTCTTATAGTTCTTTAAGGCTCCCTCTTACTGCGGAACATGGAGCAGGGGAGGGATAGAGCGATGACTGCAAAGGCATGCTTTTGCAACTTATTCTCGAAAGATTTGAGCTGCCAGGCTTTAATGACAAAAATATTGGGGCAATTTAAAAAAAACAAGCCGAGGAGGAGAGACTCATAGAAGCCATGTAGAAGACAACCAACAAAAACATCTGAGAATCCTCTTGGACTGACTCTTCTCTGCCCCTCCCCTACATCCCACCAGCTGCTAAGTCCTATGATTTCTATTTCCTAAAATCTGTCTCTGCAGTACTTTTCACCCAAAATGATCTCTTACCTAGTTTTCCCAAGTCAGCTAATTGGATTTCTTCCTCTCTGACTCCTCTCACCTTTCAAGTCTTTGCATCAGGCACCTGGGTGACAGTTCTAAAGCAAATAAACTTTTGTCTGACCCTCTGTGTAAACTAAAACTCCAATCTCATGCTGGTGTGAGAGAGAAAGTTGCCCTGCTGAGTGGGGGAAGCAGTTTGGAAATCAAATTGTTACTCTGGTGTATCTTTGATAGAGCTCCTTCTCCTTAAAAGCATCCTCTTCATCTTCACTTTCAAAGGTGATATCGAATTCTGATCCATTTGGGACTCCGTGGGCTAAACTGGTTTGCTTCTCAACTTTCCTTATTACCAGCTAGATTCATTTTCCTTTATACAGGAAGTCAGTTGCTATTTATGCATCTGCCTTCTAGCTTCCAAATTTTTGTAGATGTCGCCTATTTTATTCTCTAGACTCGTTACGTTATGCCTTTAAAAGAAACCCTATATTGTTTGAAGGGAGTTTTGAGAGGGAGAGAAAAAAGTATCTATCATCTATCTACCTACGTGTGTGTGTGTGTGTGTCTGCTATCATAACCCGGACTCAGCCTCTAACTTTTTTCTTTTGTACATAAATATAGTAAATTCATCATGATCACCCAGACACACAAACACAGACAATCAGTATTTATGTGAGAAGGCAAGAGGATTATTTTCAAACTTAAAGCATCGAATCACTGTGCAGCACAAAAATAAAATTGGTAGGGACCAGGCCATATTTTAATTTGGAATTTTAGAACATGATCCTAAAAGAGATGATGAACTTTTATGATGCTGAAGCAGTAGAACATAGTGCTAAAAAAGTAATCATACTTACCCATCACATGCCATCTAAAGTTGAACAGTTTCGGTTTTCTTTGCAGCGCACATGTGTTCTGAAGTGCATGATTTCACGACATCCTCACTTCAGAACAGTCTTCTTAACTATCATTTAAAATGGTTGTGGAATGTTCATTTGAAGTGTTGGGCCATGATTTGTACTACTTGATTTCCTAGGGCTCCCTCAGCAAAGTGGCTCTTTGTGTAGCTGCTGGTACCTCACTTTTACTGTCAATTCTGCAGCTTGTGCATATGAAGTTACCACTTCAACGGAGTTTGTTGAGTAATGATAGTTTTGTTTTCTGTCACTGATTGTTAATTATGCTAAACATATTCTTTCCAATGTTTGCTATAAATTGGGGATGGTCATCTCTCCTTCGACCATTTAGCTATTGGTTTTCTAACCAACAGAGGGATGAGGAGCTCCTCTTTCACTAACAGATAGCCACCACATTCTCAGGAACACAGAGGGGGTTGCGACCGGACCTTTATCATCTTTGAATTCACAAGCTGGTGGGGTACGGGATGGAATGAGCTTGAGAAAAATGGGGGTAACGGGCTGGGAATGCTGTGCACCTGGGGTGCAGCATGGGGAGGACAGTCTGGACAGGTGAGGCAGGTGAATTAGACGGGGAGGCAATTATTCCAAAAATACCAGAACTGAAGCTACTGTCTCATCTCCCACCGTTGCTACGAGCAGCTTTTCTCAGCATTGCTTTTTGAAAATGTACTTAACATTTTTTAAATGTCTCTAGGTCATCAAATTTGTAAGTGGAGTTTTGGGTGGTTGCTATTTCTCTCAAGCCATTTTGGAGGGACGTAAGTGATGGTGGTGGACTTGGACAAAGGGATCAGAAACTGCCACGGCAAACACCTCGCTCTGGGAGCAGCTCTGCAAACATACCACTTTTTTTCAAACCACGGGCAATCGATAAAGCAGTATTTGATTAAGACAACACTGCATTAAGGCTGTATTCTCCAAGTGCCTCTCCGAATGGTTTTGGCTGTCATATGTTATAATGGCAATCAGCATCGCTGCTCATTATTCTGAGTAAAGATGCAGTCATTTGGCTCTTAATGACAGACGTAGGATGGGTCTGTAGGGACTGGGTCTGGCTCTGTTCCTGATGCAGAAATACTTTTAATATGCAGGACTTTATAAAATGCTGCGGCCTTTGCTGTATCTTCCTGCATTTAACTGCAGAGAGGAAAGTCCCATTTTTACCACAATACTCTGAGGGCTTGATTATTGTTTGGCCAATGCTTCTTCATTAAAATACATGTGAGTGAAAGGAATGTCCAGGATAAGATTTTTTTTTTCCCTTCAGACTATTTGGGTTGATAAAATACTTTGAAAATTACATTCACTTACCACTTGTCTATGCATGGCTCTTACACAGGGGCAAGCTTCTTGAGGGCAAGGATTGCTCTTATGCATCCTGGCACCATAGTGTCTGGTATTTTATGGCTGTTCTAAAAGCTTGATGTGGAGTCCTCACTGGCTGAGAGGAGTCAAGCATGAAAAGGTTTGCATGGAACAGCTCTAATCCTTTGCTGTGCTGGGTGAACAGTAGAGTCAGAGTATTTGGAGTATGATGGGAGACCAACAGACTGGGGAAAATGGGAACAGACTGCTGGTGGAGCTAGGTTGCAGGCTGGATGGCAGGAGAACCAGGACATGGGTTGGAAAAGGGAAATAAAAGCAGTGAAGGGAAAGGCAAGACAATAAGCACAGCATCTGGACCCAGCAGCAGTGACAAGCTCAGGCTGCTTGAGACCACAGATGCGTGGGAGAAGATAAGTCAGGAGAGAAATGTGTAAGATCTCAAGGGCTGTGAATAAAACCGATAGATGGTAGACTACTCTTGGGAAGCAATGGGAACCCATGCCCATTAAAAGTATGCAGACAAACAAAAGGACACTGGAAACAACAGATTGACTCACTGGAGAGGTTGTTCTGGTGGTGACATGATGGACAGAGAGAAGAGAACCTAGGGAAAAGGAAAACCAGTACTAAGTATTGCAGTCATGGTGTAAAGCTGACATAGGGCAGCCTTACTTGGAACTAGAGACTTCATGCATTTTTTAGACAGATAATACATATTCACACACAAGCAAGGGCCTACTGCCTGCCATGCTGGTGCTGTGTGTTGAAGACAAATCTAAAACAGACAAATCGCATCACCTGCATGCTTGCCTGGTAGTCGGCTGCACTAGGGCAATGGAGAATGAGCTGGCTTAGGGAGTTGAGGAAGAGTTTCCAGAAGAGTTTCCAGCATTGGACTCCAGAGCTGAAGGACAAGCGCCCTCTTTAGATAAAGAGAGCTGGCAGGAAATGAGACTAGTGAAGGCAGTCAGGGAGGAGAGCTGTGCTCAAGCCTTCTCTTAGTGGGAAACATGGAAAACCCTGTGCACTACCCATGTGAACACCCTGTGAACTACCCACCCGCTTCTGGGTGGATAAAACCATTGAATAAAGGGATACTTCCTGAGGATGACTCCACGATCTGACCACATCACCATGGCCAGCCATGGTAAGAGGTCTTGAGTGGTTTTAAGCTAAGAAGGTGACACAACTCAATGGCTATTTAGAAAAAATCCTCCTGGCCTTCCCCCCCCCCTTTTTTGTAGAAAATGGATTGAAAAAGCAAGAGCATAAAGAGCATAGATGCATCAGTTAGGTGGGCCCTGGAGGGACCCTGGAGACAACATGTGATGATTTTGCCCATCCTAGGAGCTTCCTGAGGAAGTAGAAGAACCCCATACTTGCTTTGGAATTAATCTGTGGAAATTAAAGGTGACTGTAGTGCCATTAATAGGACACCCCAAAGGGGATGATGTTTTGGCAGGAGAAACAAGACAAGGTATTTTATTGTAGATATTAAGACCAATTACCAGGATAATGACAAAGGCAATTTGGAGGCAGATTTAAGACACTAAGTCATCAGAAACATACGTGCATCAAGATTTCTAATTAGGCATATATTTTAGTCCTTGAGTTAGGGTTCTCAATGCTATCTCAATGTTGTCTCTTCTCCAGGAAATTAGGAAAGACTTAAGTGTATGTGTGAGTTATGTAGGAGCTGCTGTCTAGAAGAGCTCAGAGAAGAGTGGAAACTCATGGGGTTAGTGTATGGGGGGTTGCTTCATATTTTTAAGACTTCATATTTTTAAGACACCAGGAACTTGCAAAAGCAGGCTTCCCCACTCCAAGAAAAATTGGAAGCTCATGAAGATGTGCATTTTCCTAAGACCACATGGAAAGAAATCCTGACCTGAGCATTTAAATCAGTCTGTATTTTCTTTTCTATACTATATCGAGTACTTTAGTATATTAGTATTAACTATGTAGTGAAGTATATTAATCTTACATAGGACCAACAAATTGATGAATTGACATCAAGATTACCCTAAAACAATATTGCATTTTTTTTCTTTTTAAAGGATTTACCTTTTATGATCTTGTTATGAACTGAATATGTTCCTCCAGAAATCACATGCTCCTAATGTGGTGGAACTGGGGCTTTGGGGACATAATTAGAATTAGATGATATCATGAGGGTGGAGTCTTCAAGAATGAGATTAGTGCCCTTATAACTGTGAGGGAGTCACAGGCTTCCCTCTCCACTCTCAACCATGAGCTGATACAAGAAGACAGTAGTTTGTAATCCACAGAGGACCCCAGTTGAAACCCAACCATACATACATCCTGCCCTTGGATTTTCAGTGTCCAGAATGGTGAGAGATAAGTTTTTGTTTATAAATCATTCATTCTGTGACATTTTGTTTTATAACATGAACTAACTAAAATGTATCAACAGAAAAAAACATGTGTTCCTCCATCCCCCCACAGCCCCCACAGCCGCCATATTTACTTTCTACTTCCAGGAAACAAAGCATGTCACTTACATAGCAATATGGACTTTGAACATGGGATTAAGAACTGTATGAAGGAGAGATGAGATTATCTAGGTGGGTCTGATGTAGTTATACAAGTTTATTAAAATGGAGAAGCTTTTCTAACTGTGGTCTGAGGAAAATATGACCATGGAAGAATCATCAGAGAGATACAACACTGTTCTCTTCAAAGATGGATGAAGAAATGAGAACAGCCTCTAGATGCAGGAAAAGGCAAGGAAAGAGATTTTCTTCTAAAGCCCCTTGCTTTAACCCAGTCAACTTCATGTCAGACTTTGCACCTACAAAACTCTAAGATAACAAATTTGTGTTGCTTAGGACAACTAAAGTGTGATAATTCCTTACAGCAGTGGTAGAAAACTACAACATTTTTATAGGAAGAAATCTCTATTTGAAGTTGTATGCTAGGCCTAGTAGAAATCCTATGACCCAGAATAGCATTGGAATTGGGACCCAAATTTAGAGGACTGTGTTCAGTGAAGCAGTAACCCAGCCCTGCGGACCCTAGGTAATCACTCACCCTCAAGCAAGTCAGACCTCCCTTCTTGGAGCTGTTACACACAGGGTATTTAGTTTCACCTGAGTGATACATGTCAGGAGCCTAGCCACACAAGTCACGTTTTTTTAATGACATAAAATCACACCTTTAAGAACAAATCATCAGAACAGGTCTATCAATTAGTAAGGTCTGAAAGTTGCACCAAGATACCCATGGGTGATTTAAAGCAATTGAGCTGTGGAGTAGTGGGGGAGAGAAAGGAGGCAAATCAGAGGCAGTCTTGCAATTGAGATCACCTATAATTCAGACCTAATCAAGTCAGAATTGCTAAAGAGAGGAAAATGTAGCAGTCAACTTGATTGGAGGCAAAAAGGAACCACTCTGGGCACCTCGGACGGAAGAATATTCTAGCTGCGCTCATTCCTGAAGAAAATGCTAATTGCCAATAGCCAGGCATGCGATGATTTAGTGTGTAGAGGAAGTGCAGATGGCTCCTAGTTGTTGTGGGCATGACTGCAGTGGGTGGTGTCTGTCTGCTCACTTAATGATTTGCATTGGTTTGGGGGAGATGTGTTTCCTGAGGCCCCTCTCCCCCCACCCCTTTCCAATTCTCTGGTTCAACCCCATGAGAGTCCTCATGTGGTTGGTGCTAGAGAGGAAGTTGCATACCAGAGCAGTGCAGTGTCCTCCTAGGTCCTGTCTTGGAAAGGCGATGTGAGTTCATACACAAAGTGAATAGCAATGGCGAGGCTCACTATATTTGTGTTTCCCCTAAGTTCTCTGTGCTATTGATTTGTGTTTGTTTTGTTTTGTTTTGTTTTGTTTTGTTTTGGGGGGGGTGTTTTTTTTTTTATTGCATTGATCATTGTTTTAGAAATCTATGTGTCAGGGTGTTTAAAGACAAACTCTTCATTCAGAGCGAGTCTAGAAGAAAACCATGAATAAAGGAAAGGAGAACTCCATGGTGCCACATATGTAAAGATTTTATATAACTAAACAAGGAAAGTACAACTAAAACTAATATCTCAGCAGACAGTTAAAGAAAAAGAGCAAAACAACTCAAAATTAGAAATGATTAACAGGCATGCATGGGAGAAGGGGGAGTATTTTCAACTTCTACAATTAAAAAATTAAAAAGGAGGCAATTGGAAAACTAAGAGGCAAATTTTCATCCATCCAATTAACACACATTAAATATTTAAAAGACAGGAGAGTAGAGAAAATGATGTTTGGAAGAGTTTGGCTTAACTTACTTTTGTGCATTTCCCTAGGGAATGTTAATTAGCACAATCCTTTTAGGAACATTTTAACAATATGTATCAAGGGCCTTTAAAACATTCCTACCTTTTAACCCATTGATTCTACTTACAGGAATCTATAAGTAGATTTCTACAGGATTCAAATTACCCAAGAAGTTCATGCACAAAGCTTTCTGTTCATAATAATGCTTATGATAGTGAGACACTGAAAATAACTTATACGCTCAAAGAATTGAAGTTGAAACAAATTCTACAATCAAAAATGCAATGAAACAGGCATATAAATAAAGCACCAGAATTTTAAAGCTTGAAATCATAAGTGATTATGCATTTTTATTTTTCAAGTTTTACTATAAAAATTACAAACAAACTTTCTTTAAGACCAAATGTGAAATCAATTGTCAAGTCCATAGATGACTAATCACTGATGAGACCCCAGTGAAATCTATGTGGTTTCAATATCTTGGGGGAAATATGAAAGTCATTTGCTGTTGTCACCCCAGTCACACCCATGGAAGAGACCATGCACCTGGTAAGCATTTGTGTTATACACCAATGAGGTCTCTGAAATCCTTTTTGTCCTGGTAGCAGAGAAGCAGTTATTTTGGAAGAAACAGCTCATATTGGATGAGCGCAAGTCACAGTCATTGCCAAAGCAATTTATGTCAAACTGGCAGCCAATGAAAGTCTATACTCCCCAAACTAGATTTTTGAATGATCAGAGAGAGAAGGAATATCAGCAATTAGCCCATCAACTCTCCTCTCTAGGGATATGGCTTCCTGAGAACTTGAGCCTGGCTGTCTAATCACCTCTGTAAAACATGGCAGATAGTACGTGCTCAAGAAAGAGACATTGAATGGACAAATAGACATAGTTGCTCAGGTGAGAAACCTAGGAACCTTCTAGAACTTCCTCTTCCTCCGCACTCTCTCATTTGTTTGATTCTTCCTTACAATGTGCCTCCAGCCCTCACTCCCGTCCATCACTTTCCCTTAACTCCA
>PVHY01026778.1:0-16918 GCA_004024945.1 Uropsilus gracilis
GAGAGAGAGAGAGAGAGAGAGAGAGAGAGAGAGAGAGAGAGAGAGAGAGAGAGAGAGAGAGAGAGAGAGAGAGAGAGAGAGAGAGAGAGAGAGAGAGAAGGTAAAAAGCTTTCTATTATTCGGGACACTGGTGAAGCACACTGAGGCAGCTGGAAGATTAAATTAAGTATTATATCTGCTGACCCCATTGCCATGGTTACCGGACAGCGGAAAATATTAATCAACCCAAGCCTTTTCAGACGAATGTGCTTGAAAAAAATACAATAAACATAAATATATATGTATATCCTCCCTGCTCTGCCGTCTCGATGCAGAATGTCAGCCAGTGCGCCATCTGATTGTAAAGATAAACAAACAGAAAAGAAACCCTGCCTTGGTGAGGAAGCTTCCTCCACTTACAAAAGGCAGGGCCTGAGAAGTGGGGTTGACCTTTGCTCACATGCTCCTGAACCCGTTTCTTCCCCGACCCCCTTCAGTAATCGACCATAATGTTTGGGGAGATGGCAAGGTTGAGGGGCTGCTGGCTCCTCCTTGCAAGGAGACGCGTCCACCACCTCCCCAGCCAAGCACCCTGGCACGGGAACTAAAGTCAAACACCTTGAAGAAACAAACAAACAAATATATATATATATATATATATACATACATATATATATACATATATATACACACACATACATTTATTTATACATATATACAAACATATATATATATATATTTGTTTGTTTGTTTCTATGTATAAATAAAATCAGAAGCCCAGGAAGTGAAGAGAAGAAGATAGAGATTTCAGTCAGTTTGGTTGAGTCTGTAGCACCGAACACTTACTTATTCCTCAAGCTTAAAACGTTACTGTACTGACTGAGTAGCTGTACCTGGTCATGTCTAAATCCTGGCTTTTGCTGCTCATGCTATCCCCAGTTGCTGGCCCTGTGAGACTACCCTGTGTGCCTTGAAATGTACTGTCATGGTTCTGCCTGGCATTTTCTTCCCTTATGGCCACTAGTTTCTGAGCAATGACTATGCGCCAGGCACCTTGCTGGCAGCGGGTGCAATATGGAGACCCAGGTGCTTGGATTAGGGCAGGCTGGAGTCTGAAGGCTCATCTCTGTACCTCACCATTTGGAAGATGAAGACCCAAGAAACTCACGGTGGAGAAACAATTTGCTTAAAGTCCGCAGCTGTGTTTGTTGACTGGATCTTGTAGAGAATCTCCTATGCCCTGGGCCCGATCTGATCAGAGATGCAAAGATGGATGTGAGCAACTTTCTCTCTTCCCATGAAATGCTACAGGCTCTCACAACCCACCCCCTGGCCCCACTCAGGTCCTGGACTGTCTGCCCCAGCTATTTAGGGGTGCTTAAGAGATCGAATAGACGAGTTCTCCCCTGTCTCTTCATCTCACCCCCTTCCCTATCCCCCACACTCCTAACTCCGTTCCCCCTACACTAGGCAGCTTACTGAAGGCTTGGTATCCAGGTTTCCTTGCCTTGTTGAACACTCAGGTTCCTGGGTTCACCCAGAGTCCCAAGGAGATAACTGCAGTTTAGCACAGCCCTGCTAACAGAAGGTCCACTCACAAATGCCAGAAAGTTCCTAAGCTATGGCACCGAGGCAGGTCCCCTTGTCAGACGTGACTCTGCCAGCCCCTCGCCAGGAGCCGCAGGGGTTCAGATGGCTTTTCTCCTAGTTAAGCCTTCACCACATGCAGCCCCGACTGAGACCAATCAGCCTTCTCCTTCTGCTGAGGTGCAATTTTACACAGTAGGTGACATTAACTCGGTAGCTGAGTCCCTACGTGCAGCCACGGCAACCACAGGGTCCCAGCAGATGACAGGAGGCAGCGGGTTGTATGATCCTGTAAATTATTTCCCCATAGTAACGGCAAGATTACACACTTTAATATGCATGTGGCCTCCGAGAGCCCCCTTCTTGGCTGAACCCAGGCAATAATGCATAGCTTGTATCCGGAAAACCAGTTTAAACTGTGTGGTGTGGAACAGGCAACACTTCCTAGAGGGTCCGGAGGTGATCCTCTCACCTGGTCCCTGCCACCGGCTGTCATGAGCAGGGCTTCTCCCGTCACTACCTCCTTTGGCCGCTAGGTTTTCCAGCTTTATAGCTACACTCCTGGGAGGAATACAACACCATTTCCAGGTCTATCAAGGCTTTTGTTCTAATGTCTACCTACAGCATTTTTGTTTGTTTAGATGGATGCCTCCTGATTTGAGGATTCTCTTTTTTTTTGGGGGAGTGGGGGGAAGAAAGAGTAAAACCATATCAGTAAAAAGGAAAGGGAAAACAAAATAAAAAAGCAAGGTGGTATAGAGCGTGGGAATAGAGTGTGGTATAGAGTGTGGGCTTGTCCTGATTGTGCACGTGACAGTTTCTAGGTTTATGGCTAAAGGTGATATTCAGTTAACTTCAATACAAAATACCTCATAGCAAATCGTCGCACCTAGAAGAATTGTGTGAACCAAACAGTGCATGGACCACACAGAATGACAGTGGGCTTAGGGGCAGAGCCTGGGGGTGACTGCAGACTACAGACAAATTTTTAACCCATCTAATCCTCAGTCAATAAATAAGGCAAGGCAATTATGAGTGTACAAAATTACTGTGAGGTTAAATGAGAACAGGGCTCAGACATGACAAATGCTCAATGAATAGTAGGACCAGGAAATATGGCCAGTACTGTACAAATGCTTTTACAAATGCTTAGAGGTGATAATCTGGTTTTTATAGAAGGTGGATTTCCCTAAATGCTCATTCCTCTGACTAGCTAGCTGGTCGGTGACAATTCACATGGTGTCCTAGGAATGTCAAAGCAAGATACAGGGCAGTTTGTGACCTCATTCTGCCACTAGAACACTTATTTTTCTGAGACCTCAATGCCTTCATCTGTGCAGTGGGTGAGATAGGCTATGTGGAAGCATTAAAGTTTAGTGTAATTCTAGGTGCTTTGGGGAAAGAGGTCAATATTTTATGAAAAAAAGTGACTTGGTTAGTGAGGGGTAATTTTTGCTCTTCATATATCTTATCACATAGTGGGAGAAGGGTATAGTCCAGATGGAGAGATCTGAGTATGTACCAGGCTGGAAAAGGATATTTATTCTACTTCCAGCAGGGCCATGCAGTCCTAAAGCATGGCCATTAGACATATGTGCATTAGGCTGAGCAGAGCATGAAACAAAGCTTTCTTTTGATCACATGGAACCAGTTAAAGGAAATAGCATGAGCTGAACTTTGGACAACCTTGAATCATACTCAATTTGGTCTCCATCATCCAACAAGTCATCATCGAAAACAGACGAGAAAAACGCATCCACACTGGAAATACATATGAATGCAAAGGCACATTGTCCAGACATGAATGAAAACTGTGGTTTGGGGAGACCCCGGAACAGAAGCAGGGCCTTTCTCCTCCTTTATCAGAGGAGGCTGTGTGTCTTTGACATGTCTCCCAAAGCAGGAACTTTGCTGAGAGCCTTTGGTGGCTTCTGAATAAGACATGAGAAAGGAGATCCCTGTACTGGACTATGAAGGGTCATACATGGCCACTCAGGGCACCTTCCAGACACTCTGACAGGGACATTCAGTGCTGATGGTCCAAATCCATGCCAAATGCAGTTTCATGGGGAAAACACATGGTCACATGGTCAAGAACAACTAATTTAGATATTTTAGAGGTCTTCTCTACCACAGCTACTTTGACTTTGGTCTGGGTTCTCATCGTGGTTTCTAGACTATGTTTTCATATTTGGATTTGTTGCTTTTTCCCTTTTTTTTAATACCCTTCTTCCATCCCTGTCTGAAAAGCCTCCACATAAGCATTAAAACCTATAACCGCCCTTTCCCCTCCCCATTTTTGTAAATGATACAACTGTGCCAGTGTAATCAGAGGTATCCGTCTCTTCTCTTCTCACTGTGCGCCCCTCTCCCACCAACCATCAGCCAGTCCTTTCAACGCCCATGGGAACAAAAGCCACACCTGGTAGGGTGGCAGGATCCAGCTCTGATACAGGCCTCACTTCACTTCTTTCTGCTCTTCCCCTGGTCCTTCAGCCTTCAGTTCTCTCAGCCTTGTCTGCCTTCCCCTTCCTGGGTTTCTTTGAGAACTTTGTAATAGATGTTCGTTTTCTCTGCACTGTCCTTTCCCTACGAGCATGGCTTGACTGCTTCCTTCCTGTTGCTCTGATCTGGGCTATATTGTCACCTTTTCCGAGAAGACATCTCTCATCAGCCAAGCTCAACTCGTGATCTTACCATCTAATTATATGCTCCTCGAAGAATTCTCCCTAGAGTGTTTCTTGTTATCAGATATTCATCTGGCTTATGATTGTTTGTGGTCTGTTTTCTCTACTCCAGGGTGAATGCTGAGAGAGTATTGACTGTGTATATACTTAATGTGCCACTGTATCCCCAGCACCTAGATGATAAGTGCTTATAAATTTGTGTTGGGGAAAAAAAAAAAAAGCCCACACCATCTTTCCGTGGCCTTCCTATAGACCACAATGAAAATGCCAGATGTATGTCTTCTTACTGTTTCTCTGAGTTGACTCAGTAGTGAAGCCTGAAGGCTGGGGGCTACATCTGTTCACTTTGGACTGTTCACTCCATGTCACAAACATCACCCAGGGTCAGCGACCCTGTGCTGATGAGCAGGTGACACACCAAACAACCCCAAGTAGAAAAGCTTGTATGTAGTGATGTAAATGGCAGCTACCAACCTGAACAACCATAATGGCAGTCTGATTTCTCTTCACCAAGAAGAGAAGCCAGGAAGCTTTCATCTTCTCCTTCACCTCTTCCACTAGGACACAATTCAGTACCCAACATATTTGTCCTAGTCAACTCCTCCCTCAGTCCATACCCCACAGAGGGAGCCTTTAGTGGGATGTCATCTGGAACTATGCAGTATGCCACCTCATCACCTCCCTGTCACCATTTACTAGAGCAATTAAGATAATGACCAGTTATACACAAAACTCTTCGACCAGATTTCTTGCAGAGCAGAAAAAGCTTTGCCTTGAGGTGTGCATCGAAGTTTGTTTTTTGCCTTATGTTGGAAAATCAGATACGTGTAGTAATCTGCTCAACACACAGGCCTGGCCACCTTGATGGGGCCCACCAGATGGGAATTGGGCAATGGAAAATCACTTCTACCTTTCATAATACTCTAAGGAGATAGTTCTGAGAGTGCTCTGAAACATCTCCTCAGTAGCTCCAGGTGGGATTAAGGCCATTGGTTTACAGCGGTGGCCAAGGAGATACTCTCTTCTCTATTGGCTTTCCTTCATTCTATATATCTTCCCCACAGTTCCCTTGTTTACAACCTGATATCATTTCCAACTAAACCCCTGTTCTTTCTAGAGGATGCCCAAGCCAAGACAGTTGATACTACTGGATATGATAACACTGACATATTAGTATTGTAATTATTTAGATTCTCACCCATGCTAGATTGGGCTAAAGGGCAAGAGGAAGGAAAACCATGAGATAATATGGTATTTCTGATATTTGCATGGTCTTGGTAAAGGGTACTCACAACTATTATGGATTTGAATGACATTCGCTCATCATTTTGGAGACTTTGAAAAAAAATGATAAATTCAGAAGACAACTATCAGTTCAAGGCCACTATGAAAACCAAGGGTCTCGATGGCTGCATTTGAAGGGTCTTCACTACACATGCAGTCATATGGAAGGAGAACTAAAAATCAGACCCAGGGCAGATTTTGAGGTAGAGCTACAAGGGAGATTAAGTGCATAGTTATAACGGGTATCCTATACCAACGTGAGTAGGCATCTAGTAGAAGAAACAAAAACAGAACATTGAAAGCTAAAATTCAACCATTTGGGTAGATGTTCCTAAGAAACTTGAACTTCTGATCTCCCTACTCCCCTAAAGTTGGCAGACTGCCAATCACACTTGTGGTCTTCAGCATTCATTCCTACCACCCCTTATTGCTTTCAGCCTGATAAGCAAAGTCAGGTCTCAGGAAAAGTCAAGTGGGGGAGATAAAATAACTGTTCCACAAAAGAATAGTTGACACACTGAAGGAACAGCAGTACTTGAGAAATTTATATAAGAAAGCACAGTATCCAGGAGAATGGATCTAATGGATATTGGGACAGGAGGTTGGAAAATAAGGGGGTAATTTAGTGTGATAAGATGATTTCTTTTTGATTTGCCAAGATCCCTGGAGCCAGCCTTAATACTTGCAAGAGCTAGCTCCTGAAAGCTTAGCCACAGTGATGACCAACAGCAAATGAGGCTGAGAAGGAAAACTGCCTTAGGAATGTAAGAATAATCTAGTAGACTAGATTACTGAATGGTGTAGAATCCACCAGCTTACCGTGTTATCCAAGGAATGTTTCCTTCACTAACTCAGCAAGGAGCACATGAGAGAGACAGGAACTGACATCTCCATGAAGCACAATGGTGACCACCCTCTGTAAGGAAGGGTGGACAAAATGAAATGCTATCATGGAACAGCATTCCCTAATGTCAGTGGGGATCACAGGATTCTGTGATGTCAGAAGTCAGACAATGGTACACAACCCCTCAAGGCAGGATGATTATAATTACTGCAAAGGGCAGTGAGGCTGAGCTGGCAATCAGAGATCTGTAGAGATGGCTAAAGATTATGTTTTTCAGATGGGTGAGCTGGACAGATGGTTCTTTGAAAAAATATCCCTGGTGTGCATCTGAACCACGACTCTGATCACAGGACTCTCAGAGACCAGGTGACCAGAATGTCCTTCCTGAGTGGGGTATGAGCAGGTCCATGGAGTCAGGTTGGTAGGCTGATCAACATACTATGGAACAGTGAAAAAATATCCAGTAAATATAAGCAGGGTGGTCCTTGAAAGGGTCAAAGTTACAGAAGTAGGTGGCCAAGATGCCAATGTCAAATAAACAGCTCCCTCAACCCACACCATTTGCCTCATGGTAGGGGGATATCCCTGAGACCCGCTGATGGAGAAAGAAATAACTGCTTGATGGATGTGTTAGCATGATAGATATGCTAGTGTGAACTGTAAATGAGCTGATTGCCTCACTTGAGGGGTCCCTGTGACAATGGTGATAAGTCATTCTCCCATAAGGAAGAGCCCTGAGTAGTAAACCAGGCCATTGTTTTGGGGTGAAGAGAAAATGACTGAGATAAGATATCTAGAGACACACAACCAGTGGCAATTGTTTGTTTGGTTAGGATCTTTCAAGGAATAAGATCAGACAGTTGAAGTTCATAAGGATGAGCTGTCAGAGGGAGCATGAAGCCATAGTTCTCTTGCTCAAGTCCACCACAGACGAGATGGAACAGGCAGAAGGATTCAGCCTGTGGCTCTCCAGTCACTCTTTCCCCCTGGCTATATGAGGGGACTTGCTCTGCGAAGGCAGAAGGTGTGAACAGTGGAGTGAAGGTTTCACAGTGGAAGTGATATTTTAAATATCACAAGGAGGGATGAATCTGTATTTGGCAGGTGGAAGTTATTATAACTACAATTGCTGCTGCCACTGCTACTGACTACCATTTGATGGTGTATGATGTTTCCAACACTATGCTCAACGTAGTGTTTATTTTCAAATTTACTCCCCACAATGACTAACGAGTTGGTTAATGAAAAACTAATGAATAAGTTCTATTAGGTTCTATTGTTATTAATTACTATTTTATACATGACAAAGTTAAATATTCTGAACTACTCTTTTAAATGTTATTATTCTAGACTTCCACTAATGATACAAACCACCTTTGGTTAAGAATATCAAACAAAAGGACGAGAAATAGTCAAAACTAACAAGCTAACCATAGAACTGAAACAGACAGCAAGAGAGGGCGAGGGAGAGGAGCAAAAACAGGGAAAAACACAAGGGAATATGTCGGCAGAAGAACTAGGTGGCAGGAGAACTAGGGGAACTGCAATGATGCAAGAAAAACATTTAAATAAATTTAAAAGTTTTTAAAAGAACAAACTCTGCATCTACCATCTGATGCAATCATCATAACCTCATGAAATAGGTATTATTACCTCAAGGAAACTGAACATCTCTCTGCTCCAGTTAGCTAAATCTTCTGGCTCTACCTTCTCCATGAATGATTCCTACCCCATCCTAGATGTTAGAGGTGGGAAGTTAGTAAGGGGCAAGGCACTGACCTTGACAAAACTGTTAGGAAGGAATGAAGGCACAAGCGGAAAGACGATTCGCCACTGTTCCTGATAAGAAGAATTCCTATTTGTCCCTTCCTACAGCCTTCATTCCTCTTTCTCCCAAATATATAGTGATGGCCAATAATAGGACCACAGTCTAGTTAGTCATAGTCAGCTTTACAATCTTGATATTTTCTTTCAATTCATTTTTCTCTCATAAATCAGTAGAACGCATGTTTTGAGAAACAAATGAAAACGAAAGAGAACTCCAGCATATTCATGGCAAGGTATGGATCCCAAATGCTTTCAGATGCTTTTCCATGCTGCCTCCCAGAATGCTTTGAATCTCAACAGGCCAGGACATCTGCTTTCCGAAGGCCCCCTTTCCAGGCCTTTATCTACGGAACTTTCATTGACCGAAATCGGATTTGTGTATGCAGAAGGGCGGCACAATTGAGGCTCGGCAAGTCTCGTCCTCTTTTTGTTAAGCTTCCCAGGCTGCCAATTACCAATTCCATGCACTCGGGGATGTACAGGACACAGCACATTAAATTGGAACGGAATGTACTAGCTAATGATAACCAAGTCAAATATGTAAAGGGGTTCCTAGGTAACAAAGATGGAGTGGAGGGCTGAAGCCGTGTGACAGGGCTGAAACTAGAATGGAGAAGCCAAGGGAGGGGAGAGGAGAGGAGAGAAAAGAGCTGGGCTGTTTGTGTAGGAGAAAGAGAGAGAGAGAGAGAGAAAATGAGAATCTGAAGAAACAGCTTATTTAGAAGTACGTCATGGAGAAGAGATGGAAAAATAATGCTTTGAAATGATTTATGACCAGGAGGAATCTGGGACCATTTAAAATCTGTCATGGAGGAATCTGGGACTCGATCTGGGAGACGTTTCTTTGGGCTGCATCTACATCTGACCATTTTGATCATCTGACCAGCTGTTTAAACGGCATGATTGTGCGGCTGGATGGATGGGTGAAATCAGTCAAACAAGCCCATCTGGAAGATGATGTAGAGTCAGTCAAAATACTACCTTCCTTGTGCAAATGCAAACACACTGTTTCCATTGGTCATGTGCCATTCTGTGGGCTGTTACATGGAACGATGTCATCTCTGTGAAGTGAATTTACATTCCAGGGAAGAAAGCAGGGGAAGGCATGTTAGCGCCACAACTGCTAACTACCCCCACCGTCCTTAAACACCAGCCCATGGATTCTTCTAGAATACGATGCTGTGTAAACGAGTGCATTTTCAAAAACTAAGCAAGTCACACAAAATCCTAATGCTAGCACGATGAATGATAAAAAGCAAAACAGAAAAACCAAACACGGCAACAACCAAACCAACCAACCAACCAGAAAACCCCACATTTAATTGCCTCCTGCAGCTGGAGCTGGACAGAGGATGTGAGCAGCAGGTCCTCGTTTGTAATCAAAGCTCATATTCTATCCTCAGCAATGTCATGGAACCGGGTTGTCAGACAAGTGCATGTGTGTGGATATGCATGTGCATGTACAGACGTGTGCACACACAAACATGTCCATATAACTGTACACAAGAGATACAAAAAAAGATCATCTCCACCTTAGATGCAAATTGAACTGTTTGCATTTTCTCACAAACATTGCTCTCTCAGAGCAGTGATTAGAAGTTGCAGATATCACTTTTTTGAAGGTCCTGCTCAGATATACCTCGGCTTGGTACTTTCTCTAGAAGGACAATTAAAATGCCTATATTGTTGTTGCTACTTGAAAGTTGTATCTTAGAGTCTCTCTCTCTAAAATATACTAATAGATAATATATATTAATATAATATATATTTATATAGTATATATTCTCTCTATATAATAACTTCTTCTCTAGTTTCCCCTTGCTTCTTTGCAGATGATTTTTGTCATGTGAACAAAAGAGCGAGAGAAGAGAGAGCAGGGGTTTCCAGCTTGCTGATAGTACAGTCTGCCAGCTCAGCGCAATGCTATGCATCTCCTCTACACAGCAGGTATTCAGTAAATGAAAGCTGGGTGATGTGAATGGCTGGGCAGTGGCTGGGATACACAGACCTGCTCCTCCCCATCTCGGGGCTTCTCTCCCATAATTTGTTCGGGGTGACACACCAAGCCCTCTCTTTTCAAAATGCTTCTGGACTTTGTTCACCTCACTGGGTTGCTGACGGATAAGATGTGAAGGAGCACACCCCAATGTCCAGCACTGTCCAGCACCATACACATTGGGGAAGTACTCCTTTCTATACCCTGGTTGTGATCTTCATCACCTTATAGCAAATTTACAGGCTGAACTGCCTGGCTTTCCTTTAGAGTCTGCCTTCTTATCCCTCCCTGTGAACTCTATGATTCCAATGCATCTGAGACCATCTCATGTGTGGATACTTAAGTCTCCCACTAATTTCCTTTGCTCCAAATATTTGTCACCTCATGCCCTGCTAACAGGCCTGGTCTTCTCTGCCTTATAATGTCTGTCTGTCCCTATTATTCATCAGTAAAATCTACATGTAAACAGAGGAATGTTCCTGTCCATCAACCTTTCAAATGCTCTAACGCACTGCCTTCTTCCCTACAATCTACCAGTCTCTGCTACTAACCCAAGTTCGTAGTCTCAGTACCTGAGACAGGAAATCAGAAGGCATATAGATTATTTGGGAAGAGCAAGGAACCATGAGCAAGAGAGTAAGACTACAGTGGGCAACTATGGGAAAGACATTGAAAAAAGTATAGTTCTAATACACCTTGGGGCCATTTTACCTGGGAGATGAGAAAGCGGAGGTATTATATGCCAGTTCCTTAATGTTTTTGACTGATGGGTCATGTGCAGGAGGGAAGAAGGTAATTCTAATCACTTCCATCTGCTACAATGACAGACAAAGGCAAGTACAGAAATGCAGACCCTAGAACAGCTCAGGTTTAAACAGAGTGGTTCAGGAGAAATAAAATATGATGTCTCATATCCCAAATATAATTTGCACATGTATTTTCAAGTCTTCTAGTAACCACATTTGAAAAGTAAAAAGAGACAGGCAAACTTAACTCTAATAAGATACTTCTTTCGAATGTCATAAATTTTAATCCAACCCAATATAATGCCCCAAATAATGTCACCCCAACATACAATTACCACAAATTATTGAACTATTTCACCTCTTCTGGCAATATGTCTTTGAAATCTCTTACACATCTTAGATCTACAGACTATCTCCATTATGACTAGCCACATTCCATGCACTTAGTAGCCACGGCAACTACTAGACCCATCCTCGGATAGTATAGAGTTAAGGGATATAGGCTGTTTACTTAAGCATCGACACGAACACAGTATCTAGTCACTAAGAACATCCTCTTTTGATTGCCTATTAAAAGTATTGATCTAAGACTCAACATACATTGCTTAGAAATGTCATTTACCTTTTCGTGTGGCTAGACCTTTATTTTCCCAAATAAAGACATATTCTTCTAGGATTTACTTTTGCTACCTTTCTTTTAATTCCTTCTTTATTGCTCTGTTCAATTAGCTTTTGCCAAATGATTGACTCTCAGAAGTCACCTTATTCATAGGTTCCTAACCTTTTGCAAAGAGAAATCACAGTTAATTTCCCACTTGAAGGGTAGGGATCTGCCAGCTCAGACCTCTGCTGAGAGGGAAGCTAGCTCTAGGTCTGGCAGCTGGGAGCTCTGCCTGTAGCAATACAGAGTCAACCACTTTGCAGAAAACAAGAATGTTAAAGACCTCCATGGAAGGGGATATTGCAAACTCCTTTAATAGCAAACTTGGGAGTTTAGCAGGTTTTGTTATGTGATTAAAAAAAAAAAATCCGACTGAAATTATCCATATGCTTTTTGTTTGGTTTGGCTTTTTTGCTCTATTGCCTGCATTCATTTCTGAATCCAAAGAGGTCTTTGGAAAGCAAAGGATGGGCTCATGGTGACCAGTTTGCCATTAAAAGGTTAGCATGTCTCCCTGGCTAAACAGAACAGAGGCCATTATGCCACAGAGCAAAAAGCACTGAGAGAGATTTGTGGCCAAAGGAGGAAAAGCAATGAAGGCAAGATGTTGCAGCATCCAGGAGAGTCTCAAAGGCACTAAGTGGTGTTCATTGCGTACTAATGGAAAATGCGAATTTCCCAAGTCTTAATTTAAGTAAGCAGATAGATACAAAAACTTCCAAACCCATTAACATCTTAGGGAAAAGGGGGTGACCTACTGAATTCCAGAGACTTCAAAATGACCCATACCTGAACGTAAGGCTAAAAATGTTTACAGTATTTCTAACTGATTGTTATTTATGACAGTCAAACCTCTGGTAATGTGAAGACAGCATGTTATTTCTAGAAAGAAGATATTCTCCATGACTGATTATTAACATGTCTATACACTTATTTCTTTCCCTCTTTATTTACCTAAGATTAAGTGTGCAAGATTTAAATATTTCTTTTTAAGATTTTTTTATAATGAAATTTCTTTTTAAAGTCTATTTTCTACATATTTTCTAAAGTTCCATTTATTTTAAGATTATGACTCATCATTCCCTAATTTTTGTCTTCCTAACTCTTTCTGAGTTCTCTCTTCCTTGCACCTAGCATTCACTCTCATTCTCCAATAGTCTTATGATCAGAATCATGTAGGCACCTTTGAACTTTAACCTTGGTCAACTGAAAGTAGATTAATAAACTGTGGTACATCCACAAATGAATCAAGTTAGCAAGCCAAGAAAAGACAAGGAAGAACCGTAAGTTCTTAAATGCCTATTGTTAGGAGAAAGCCAACCTGAAAAATTACAGTACCATAATTCCAACTGCATGATACCCTGAAAAAAGCAAAAACTATGGGAACAGTAAAATGAGCAAATGGTTGGGCTTGGCAAGAGAAGGATGGACAAGCATTTTAGGATAGTAGTTTTATAGGACAGTATAACAATAGGTTCATGTCATACATTTGTCCAAAGGCATGGAATATACAATACCAAGAGGAAACTCTAATGTAGTCCATGGACTTTGAGTAATTATGATGTGTCAATGTCGGTTGACCAATTAAAACAAATATATTTAGTGAGGAATGTTGATAATGGGGGAAAGTGTCCATGTGTGGGGTCCAGTGGCGTATAGGAAATCTTTGGACCTTATTCTCAATTTTATTGTAAACCTAAAATGACTCTTTAAAAAAAGTTTTTAATGCAAGGCTTCAAATCTCACTTAAAAATTTTAATGGAATACTATTTTTATTTTTTTATGATGATGTTTACTCAAAGTTCCATTTTCTAAAACTTCCTATATAGCGCACCAACTTCTACAAATTAGAATTGGAATTAAGGAGTATTTTGTCTTCAGCTAGGATGAAAATTAAAATTGTAATGTATCATTGGACAGAACTATTTAAAATACTTCTAAATTTATGTATGAAGCTTTATCATAGGTGTTTAATTGATGAGGGAGATTTTTGGAAAGTATCTTATAAAAGAGTTGTTCATCTCACAAACACTGGTCTTCTTCTCTCTTTGGGTTTAGAAAAGCAGGTGAGTTACCTTCAAAGTGTCTACTCAGTTCCTTACTTCCCAGTCCTTTTGTGCTATGAAATCTACAGTCTCCATTCATTCTTCTATAAACATCTGGTGTCTAGAAGTTGTACATAGTAGATGTGAAATTAATGCTTATTAAAGGAATAAACTGGATTGTCCATGAAGTTAAATGTAAATTTAAACTAAATCAATTTAATTTAGCAAATATTTATCTAGCACCAATGACTTGTACTAAAAAAGAGAGATGACTATAAAGATATAGATCCTATCTTCAGAGTCCATAAAATAATATTGATAAAAGAAAGACAGAGATAATTATATACAAGAGTGATATTGATAATATGTTGGTGTCAGCTAATAATCCAGCAGAGAAAAGAGATATAAACTTCCAATTAAGGTTAACAGGACCAGGGAAACTATCATAAAATACAATACACAACACCATTTTTGGACCCTTAAGAATGTCAGATTACAGGATATAGTACTTTAGAATATCACAGTAAAAATAATAAAACCAAAACAAATCAACAAACATATTCCAAACAGTGTCTTGCTTTTCAAAGCTGTAGGGATACAGACTTCCATTATCAAAATTAATCTAGGTCTCCTAGTGGGTTGGTGGGTAACCATTATAGAGTATATTAGAGAACAGATGTTAAAGTAACACTTTAGAGCTGAAGAATATTATCAATAAAATACAGAAAAATATTATCTTCCTTAAAGGATTGTTGTAAAGGGTTTAGAAAAAGGCCCAAAAACTCCATTGTGAAAAATTGGGAATTAATAAACTGGAGCTTCATTTGGATTAAAAAGCATTTAAAAATGTAAATGTTTTAAATGACATGTCTTTAACAGGAAACACTCATACATATCACAGAACAAACATAATGTACTCTTTCAAAACACGCTTGCAAATGTTATATAAGCTTTGGTGTTCTCATTCAAGAAATACATGTTCAATTAGACCCTGATATCAACAACTGATCTCTTCATCTCCTCATTCAACTTGAAACCGGGCATTTTTGAAGGGGATGTGGAGAGTCCTGAGGCATTTTATATACACCATGTGTTGGTGCAATACCCAGGTAGGCTCTGTCATAGAGTTAGGGTTCAGGAAAAAATGGCCTTAAATTGGTGACATGAAGGAGGTAGTTCGGGAGGATGGAAAGTGACTGAACAAGGCCAGGTTCCAGAGTTGGAAACTGAGTGCAGGAGGACACGGACATTCTGGAGATAGGTAGCACCAAAGACTAGCATGCTTCACTGTGAGCTGGTATCCTGTCCTTTCCATAGCAGCATTTCACTGTCCCGTTACTTCTGTTCCTCTTCCCTACAATGCTTTGATTGCAAGACTCTCTTCGAAATGACTTGGGACTATTCATGATTTAAACAACAAAAAAGAAATGTAGGCTAAGTAAGCAAATCCATGTGAGGGCTAGAACTTGTGGAACACAGTACTGAGGGCAGCTCAGTCAGTGAGTGCTCTTACCACTCAGACTTAAGGCCTAACATAGTTGTTAAGTGGTTTGCCAGCCTGTGACCACATGTGCCTTCTCTAGAGACACACAAAAGCTAGCACCTTGAGATGTCACCTGAGGGGTGGATTGTGCGGGCATCTGCAGAACATGGTGGTCCCGGCCCACAGACAGAGTGCTCTCTTATACTCAAGATTCTGTGGCATACTCCATGGTATATTCTTGAATGCCCAGATAGCACAGTCAGTCTTGCAAATGTTTACCCACCCAGACACTTGACACACTTTCCTGCAACTTAGGTGATATGGGAGGGAAGGAGCTTGTTTGTTTTTTTTTCCCCCAAGCATGTTCTGAAGGAAGAGAAAACAAAATCAGGAAGAAGAGGGATGACAACATCTCTTTTTCATCCTCCTGAAATCTCCTCACCCTGATCTTGCCTTGCCTCTGCGTCTCCCTTAAAAAGAGATCATTCCCATTGCCAAGAGATTGTGAACTTTACCAAAACAAACAAACTTCTAGTAGTGAACATAGCAATTTAGATCGTCATTGGAAATGACGACGACTAAGTAAGAGTCCGGTCAGCTCATTAAGAGCACCAAAGGAGATGACCTATTTTTTTTGAGAGCTTAGATAGCAGCAAGTGAAACTTTCAAAAAGTGCCATCATTTCAGTTTGTACATTTATTAGGTAACTAATAGAATTATTATCCTTAAACTGTATGTTAGAAAACGGTACAGCTTTTCCTGTTCCTAGATTCCTGGCAAGCAGTTGATGTGAACGTCTGAGTGACGGAAGGACATAAAGCGGGGTATGAACATGGTTTTCAACCGAGAACTTTCTCAACTGTCAGCTGATTACTTGCAGAAACCAGTTCAAACCACCTTGATAACCTACCCTGTGCAAGGCATCCAGGCAATCTTGGCCATGGTTTTTATGTAAATGTTCTCGGAATTTGCCTTTCGCTCCCTGAGAGTGACAGGTGCTCCTCTACAATGACAGAAATGTCATGCTGGGGAGAACCACAGAGATGAGCAAATCTGACCCCTTCATTTAAGCTTTAGACACTAATGCTCCCGGAAAGTGGATGCGAGTTGCATGAGCAGTCTGACATTCACTACTTTCCATGAGAAAGTCTACGCTCACGAAAAGGCAAGACAGAGAGGTAAGAACAGTTTTCACAGCACCTGACTTTGTCCTATTTCCCTATGAAAAGGCAGCTTGATCCACATAGTCTGACCATGCTTACTATACATAAGCCATGATATTTGGCAAAGAACCTCAAGGTTCAGAAACTGTTTGGCCTTTGCTTTTGTGAGCTCCCCCCTTGAACGGGCAAACATCCCGAAGTGGATGGTATTAGGCTGCATGTGGTCAGTGTGTATATTCTGAATTCATCTGCCCTTGTGGTGTCTGAGGCTTTGTTCCCCACATTGTACAGCCTTTCCTCAGATGGTCTGAGAGCAGAGTGTTTGTTTTCTTTTCACAGAGGGTAGGCATGCTTACCCGATTAGATAGAAGCTTCCCTTTTCCTTTCCCATCACCTACCCTCCTACATAATATGGTTACAGACAGACAGTTCCCAAGTTTGAGGGTGAACTGTCACTTACAGCAGCTCTCATACCACAGAGAGCCCAGGAAGAACATCCCCTGTCCATGGCAGACACTGTTCAATAACGATAAGTAGAGTAGGCTCCCAGGAGCCAGCAGGATGAAGGGATTACTGCATAGGATCCTCTCCTCTCCTCTCCTCTCCTCTCCTCTCC
>PVHY01026779.1:0-16927 GCA_004024945.1 Uropsilus gracilis
CTAGGTCTCGCTATGTTGTCCTAGGTAATCTCAAACTTGCAGACTCAAATGATTCCTAGCCTCAGCCTCCCAAGTAGCTGGGATTGCAGGTGCGATCTTTTCAGTATCTTCCATTCCTTTCCCACGCCTGCTCCCTTTAGGAACTTTCGATAGGGCATCTAGTTAGCATGGATTTATATTTACTAAGAACCATCCTCCTCTGCCTCAGGGTATGCCCAACAAGCTATTCTTATCACTTAGTCTCCTGGGAAAGAAACTCTTTATTTTTGTCAGCTATTTTCTCTAATATCTCACATCTCTAGAAGTTATTTCTTAATTATCATCCTAGTTCATATTATAGTTCTTTGGTTCCGACTGAAGCAATTTCAGAGAATGGCTGGTACATTTCATTCCCCCTTCTCCCTTAATATGGACACTGAGGATATTCATTTATTAATTTATTTCTTTGGTCTCTTTTCACGCATATTAAACATACATTGCTTTTCCTTATTTGAAACCTTTTTTTTTTTAAAGTGGCTTTATGTTCACAGCAAAATTGAGAGAAGGGTTACAGAGAGTTTCAACTTGTCCCTGAACCCTACATAAGCAGTTTCTCCCCAATCAGCATCCCCTGTGAGAGTGGTGCTTTTGTTTACAATTGATTAACTTACATTGATACATCTTAATCACCCAAAGTGCACACATTTAATGATATGTAACATGGATGGGACAGGATGGTTAGAATGGGTAGTTGCTGGGTTATTTCCCTTCCTTTAGGGATAATTAGGATCTGATTCCACCCCAGTAGATTAGACTCTGGTTAATGAGTTTCTCCAGAGGCCTCATTAATGGAATTCTGTGGTATATTTTGAAGGCTTTCCTTTTTTCCTTCCCCAGAAACATGAAGGGATCTTTCTCTGATATTTTCTATGAGAATTTGACTCCTACAGGTAAAACCCACAGAAATCTAGGAACTCAACATGACTGTGTTACCCTGGAGTTTTCAACTCTTTACTTGTCTATACTGAACCTCCAGCAATTCATTTATGACAGGGTTTTACTGTCCTGGCACTGGTTCTAGCCTGGGTTTCTCCTTGTGAGTGTGTGCTCTGCTAAGCCAGGACTCCCTGTATTTGTTTCCCTCTCTGTTCAGTTTTGAGGGCAGCACTTTGCCTTGTTTTCTCCTTTCACACATCCAAGCAGAGTTGTTGATATGTCAGTCTTTTTATCTTTTTAGGTGTTAGAACAGTGGTAACTTCAAGTTTTTTTACATGTAAGACTAGAAACTGGAAATTCCAAAATACAGATTTCTCACTTTCATTTTTTACCAGTTTTTACCTTCTTTGTGGCCTAACTTTATTTCCTTCTCACGTCCATAAAACCTTGCACTAACTGATATCAAATAAAATGAAAAGAATGAACTTTTTTTTTATCTTTGTTGCCATTGATTTAGACTGTTTCAGGCTCATAGGACCTAATTTGATTCCCATAAACTTACCCTTCATCTCTGTAGCATCCCACTCTATTAAAAACACAATTACATGACTTCATTTATTTTTCTTATTTTCTCTTCCATCCTCAGGACCTATATTTACTTAGTCCTAAACCAACAAAAGTCCAGACCAAAAAACCCAAGACAAAAGGTAAGCAAGCCAGTTGGAAAAGAGATACGTGCTGCATACAGTTAAGGCAGGGCAGGAACAGAGTGGAAGGAACCGTTCAGTAGTTAGATCTTACTGATTATCTCAGTTCCAGAACCTGAGAAAACCAGCAAGACTCATGACAGTGTCATCAGGGAGATTGTAGCGTCCTCACTTCTGTGTATTGAGTTATAAAATCATAGGTTAAAGTTCAAGTAAATATTTTAAATTCTTAGTCAAGAAGGATGACATTCCTAGAGAATGCAGGATCTGAGGAGAACCATAAGGTAAACAAGATCCAGGGCAAAAAGGAGAAAACTGGAAAAAGGATGGAATTGAAAGAACTCACCAGGGTGAGAATGAGCAGAAGGTATAGGGCAGAGACTAATGTGGGGAGACTGTCGTTGGGAGAGAGAAATAAACCAGTGTTCTTGTTTATTGGGGCATTTGGGTAATACAGGCTCAACAGATGGACATGTTGGGACCCTGCAAAGGAAGATGCTAAAGAGATCTCTGGGGATTGAATCTACAGTTCCTCCTCTGCACAAAATGGGAGGAAAAGGAGGGCAAGCGAATTCAAATCCTGACCAGCCAGGTAAACCTCAAGGGTTGGGAAAAACGCTGGATAAATGAGGATCATATTTGCATCTCCCCTCCTTGGATCATTTCTTAACAGTTCCACAGATTTTTTTTTTTCTTTAAAAAGAACAAAAATGAAGTGAATGGGCAGCTTTCAGGTTATAGAATGTGGCACATACTATATAGAAACCTGATGGGCATTGATTTGATTTATTCCAGGGACAGAAGATTAATGTGGATGTCAGAACTAAAAGTTTTTGTTTTTTGCTGGTTATATAGATACTTCCCTGACTGCTCTTTTTATCTGAGCATCTTTATGACTGGGTATTTCCCCTTCTTAAAGATGAGACTGAGGTTTAAATTTTGCTTTAAAGTTTCAAAGCTTATATTTCTTTCTACTGAGAAAGGTAATATTTTTCAGAGATTTTTTTGGAAATAGGAATTTGACCTGTAAGGATAGATGACCTAATAGCTCTCTCAATTTCATCACTTTTCATGTAGGACCTAAGAAAAAATTTAAAGCTCCCCAAAGCAAGGCCTCAGAAACCAGCTTGTCTGACAAAAAAGAAGCAAAATTTGTGCCAAAGGCCAAGACCCCACCAGCTTATTGTGGGACCGGTTTTGTTGTGGGGCAAGAAGGCCCTGGGCCCCAGGATCCTCAGCCTCGGGAGGATGGTGGTGTCCCCCCTGATGCTGAAGCCTCCAGTGACCTGGACCTGGACCAACTTATGAAAGAGGTTGAAAAAGAGCCTGAGCAGAGAGAAGCTGCAGCAGAGAAGTGGCGCGGTGGAGTGTACCACGGCTATCTTTGAGGAGTAGGTTCACACACACCTTTCTCTGGCAGCAGGAGAGAGAACCTCATATAAGGATCTTTGAGAAACTAAGTGTTGCATTTGTTCATTGGCTATAAGGTTAATTGACTAAAGTCAGAGTTGTGTATGTTTATACAGTTGTTAATAAAACAGGTTATTGGTTTAATTGGTTTGATTCATCTCTAACCAGATGCTTTTTTGGCTTTTTTCCCTCCTGGATCAATATGGCAAAATATTGCTTCTGGTGAGGGGTCAGCATAGCTCAGTACAGGAATCTGGGAGGGAATAGCACCTGAGTCTTGGAAGGACATTGAGAGAGCAGATCCAGGTTCCATTCCTAACTTGTCATTTACAGTGTAGTTGGGAAAAGCACTCTTAACCGTTCTGGTTCTTTCCATGCTGCAGATGAGTACATCCAGTACCATACAGGGTTGTGAATGTTTAGATGAGGTGACCCGTGTAAAGCCCTTACTGGCGCACCTGGTGCTGTTATAAGGAACTAGAGCAGGTAGGTTAGGGGGCTAGAGGGGCAGACCTTGGGTTCTGTTTGGGGATTTATAATTCTCTGGCCTGAGACAGTCGCAGAACAAGAGTACTTGAGGGACCTTTGATGCGAGCGATCCATGAGAGTTCACTATTGGCTAGGACAGAAGTTCAAGACATTAGTTTTTCTTCAATGCACTGAGGCAGTTTTTTTGTTTTTTTGGTTTTTTTTTAATTTTTGTGGGTGAGGGTAGGAAGTTGAAGAGGGGATTGGAGCAGATAGCTGTTTCTCTCAGGTCCTTGGTGGCCTCCAGCTCCTGCTGGCTTCTGTAGCATGTGTGTCTGGCTGGGGTTATTAGAAGCTGTGACCCTTCTGTGCAGCTTACTCCAAGGAGGTCATTCAGTCCTACTCCTTAGGCCTTTAAGGTAGAGTATAGGGTCATATCCTGGGGGCTCTTGTGAGGAGGTTGGTGGAGATATTTTGCCGATGAAGTTGAACTGGAGAGAGCAAGGGAGGCATAGACGATGCCATCATCCTGGATGAGAACCGGGAGAGAATTATTAGACAGGGGATTAGACAGTGAAGGGGGCTGTCCCTTTCCTAGAGCAGATTCCACACTGAGAGGCCTGCCCATACCACAGCCCCTCATCCTCCAACCCAACCTTCTCCAAACTTCCCTTTCACTCCTTCAGGTCCCAGTCTGAGTTGCTTACTTTGGGGTCCAGCTTGGGGTCTGTATGTCCTAGGGGAAAACCAAAATGTGCCAGGTCAAGTGGCATGCCAGCCAAGGTAGATGAATAGACAGGGGGTTCCTGTAGAGGTCATCTGTTAGGCCATGTCAGGGTGACGTGGGAGGGATGGGTGAGAATGGGGTGCATGTATGGGGGTGTGCATGGGTAAGAAGGAAAGGTTATGGTTGAAGAAGGGAGTGATGCGGTAGGGACTTACCTTTATGCCCAATGTTCTCATATGTCCCCTCACTGTTCTGGATGGATCCCCTGCATGGGGCCAAGAGGGTGGGAAATGTGTTAGAGGCAGAAAAGAAAACCTTCTTGGGGACTGATTGTCCTTGTGGGGTCTGTGGCCTGAGATGGCAGGCAACGTACTCAAAAGGTGAACGCAGTGTGGTTAGGCTCTCAGAAGGAGACACCTGGAGAGGATCAAGGGCCAAATGATGTTCCTGGGTCCTCTCTGCAGGGGACTGCCCTCGAGAGGAGCTTTTGTTGGCAGGGCAGGAAGAGCAGAAGTGAAGGAACATGGGATGTGGGGTGGAGGTAAAGCAATAACAAAACTGAAGCATGAACTCCAAGGGTGCCAATCTCGGCCTCTGGGCAGGTGGGTGCTTAGGCCTTGGAACCAGGAGAGATACCTTTCTGGTAGGGACCCTGCGGAAGAGGAAGACAGCAAAGGAAAGTTGTGAAGAGAGGAAGGGAGGCTGTGGGGAGGAGTAGATGGGAAGGAAAAGGATGGAGAAAAGGTAAGAGCTGGGGGTGAGGAGGAAGAGTGCTCAGAACAGGACGTGGGGGAGCAGGTGCAGAGGACAGGCGGGTAGGCTGGGGGTGAAGAGGGATTTTACTCTGAGGAAAGGCAGCTGGCAGGGGTGCTAGGGGCAGAGGGCCCTGTGGACTCTCAAATGACACTGGGTGGGACAAAAAACAAGAAAGGACATTTGGAAGAGGGAGATGTAGTTGGGGAGATAAATAAGGACGAACGAAAGAAAAGCTGAGAAATGGGGATGAAAGCAGGGATCCCAGAGGAAAGGAGACATTCTGGAAAAGACCCAGCAAAAGTGCTGGAACCCTTATGTTCACTGCTATGGTTTTTTTAAGGAGAGGGCACCTCAGGAGGTGGAGGGCCTGGGCTGCTGGGGGACATCTGAGGTAGTACATGTGCAAATAGGGTTGTTCTCCTAAGGAAACCACCTGATTCCCACACTGACCCCCCAAAGGACAAGCTCTCACCTGACTGAGGTTCTGACTTCAGTGCGCAGACCTGTGGGGAGACCGCAGCATGTCAATGTGCCATCCATAGACTATACCCTCCCCAGTGCCTGCTGCTTGAGGCCATCCTTGGAGAGTGACCAGCAACGAAGCAGCTCTGCTGACACTCACCTGGGAAGGCCCAGGACTCAGAGCTGGCACCCTCCGCCTTTCTGCTCTTGTCCTCAACAACTAGTCTTCTCTGGGCCCTATGCCCCCTTCACCCTGCCCTCACCTCACCTTTCTCTTGCTTCCTTCTCCCTCCCCTCAATTCCTCCTGCTCCAGAGGCTGCTCCTTCCACTGCTGAGCCCTGTCTCCTCCTCCCCTCTTTCCCTGTGCTGTCACAGTTGCTGACTAACTGGTTTCCTCTTGTACTTTCCTTCTATAGGCAGCTGATCTCCTCTGCCATCTGCAAACTTCATGGCTGGAATCAATTTTGCACTGTGGTCCTGTCACTACCCTCTGTCCTCTGCTGACACCTCTGCCATCACAGTGCCTTCACCCCTCCACCTCATTCCTTAAGACTGCAGCACTTTCCACGGAATTGCCCTCAATTCACACAGATCTCCTCCATCCACCAACCTGGGTGTCTCATGCTTGGGGACAATGCTGTGAATGCTGGACTTACACATTCCCCCAACTGTAAAATGTCCACTCCATTCAGCTACACCCTGAACTTTTTTTTTTTTTAATCATTGGGATGAAGAACTCCAAAATATTCATGCTTATTTCATTTTTATGCCACAACTTTCTTTCCAGCTCTTTTCTCATCCTCCTGCTGTCCCTGTGGTTTGACCTGACTGGACTCCCCCCCAAGATAATCATGATAATCCACTTTGGGTTATCTAAACTCCCTGCTGAGCCCTCTGCCTCCATTCCTCCTTCCCCTCCTGTCCTGTCACATTTAGCTGACAAATTTTCAATCCTGGATGTCCTGTGGTAGGGAACACTTTGTTTACTGAAACTCTGTTCCCTTCATACTAAGTTACAAGACCTAGCTTTTACTTAGAGCAACAGTGTGCTCCCCCGCAGATAGACGTGGGACATACCACTAAATTCTGCCAAATAAGATACAGGAGAACTTGTGGGTAGGATTTTCAGGAAGGCTCCTTAGGAGAAGGACACACAACGGAACAGAGATATTTTGTCTTTTTCCTCTTGTTCCCTATCTAGAACTGAAAGTAATGGCTAGAGTTGTAGCAGCCATACTGGATCGTGAGATTACCTTCAGGAGAGAAGCCATTATCCTGCACAGGGAGCAGAAAGTTATCAACCCAAGTACCTGAGGACAGGGGTGTCTCCAGATCCTTTCACATGGGAAGTGCTTCTGTTTACCTCTTTCCTCCCAACCTTCCACAACTACTTTTTCCATGTGAGGCGGTTAGCCTTTGAGGGAACAGCCCTCCCTCACCCTCCTTTACTGAGTTCCTCATGTACGAATCTATGCTTTATTAACTGTTGCATCTCCAATACAAATCAGGCCCTGGAAAATAGTACTTATTGAGGTAGTCACCTTCCTGTGCCTTCTACTCTTCTCACTTTTCTCAGAGCAGATCCCACCCTCCCTAAGAACCAAAAGGTGAAAGTTGATGAGAAAAGATTAAATCAAGAGACGACTTGGAAACAACCCATATATGGAAAGGGATTTGTCTAGAGCAGTGTTTTTCAAACTTGATGATGCACAAGCATCACTTGAGGAGACTGGTGAAAATCTAGATTCCCAAGCCCACACCTCAAGTTCAGCAGGATCTGTATTTTCTTTTTTTTTTTTTTGGAAACTGGGTCTTGCTATTTTTGCCCATGGAACCGCAGGTTCTCGTTGCCCAGGGTACCACAGACTCAAGCAATCCCCAGCCTCAGCTTCCCAGGTAGCTGGGATTACAGGCATGCGCCACCATACCCAGCTATTTTTTGGAACTAGGTCTCACTATACGGGCCCCAGGCGGGACTCAAACCGCGATCCCTAGCCCCTGCCGCATCTTAGGCTGAAGCTTACAAGCACGAGCCACCGTGCCCGGCAGGATCTGTATTTTCAATGCACACCTGTGGTCATTCTGACACAGGTGGGTATGAGAACACCCAGTTGGGAAGGTTGGGGAGAGGGTGGAGGTCCTGGACTACTTACCTGTGTTTTTCCTCCACCGGAAGTAGACAGCTAGTCCTAAGATCATGGTTACGAGCACAACACCAGCCAGTGCCAGTCCCACCACAGCTCCCAGACTCAGGGATGATGGCTGCCCATTGTCAACACTGAGCCTATCTGTGGTGGTGGCTGTGACAGTGGTGGGGCTCAGGCTAGTAGTTCTGGCTGAAAAGACAGGAAGTGAAAATAAGCAAATTTCTCCTGAAGGAGGGAGGAAACTGTCACATCTCACTCCCTGATTTGGGGTGTTGCAAATGAGGGGAATCTCAAGCTCTCATATAGATAGGGAAGAACAAGATGAGATGACAAGGGCTCAGGAACTTCACCCACTATAAATCCTTACACTAGCACAGAGTACTTCATCACCTACAAATAATAACTAAGTCACAGTATTAAAAGCAATTTTATTATGGAAAATATGTAAAATGTGAAATTTACCATTTAAACTATATCTATACAATTCAAGTGGCATTAAGTACATTTGCCTTGTACAACCATCACTGGGACTTTCTTATATTCCATATTGAAGTTCTGTCCCTATCAACAGGAAGTCCCTGTTGCTTCCTCCCACCCTAACCAGTCCTGGAACCACCGTTCTACTTTTTGTCTCTGAATCTGCCTTCTGAAAGGACCTCACAGAAGAGAAATAGCACAGGTATTTGCTTACATGATTGTTTCAATTGCGAGACAAATGTGTTTTACATCTGTAAAACATGTATATTAGAGATATATACCTTAATTATATTAAGTTAATATATACTGAATAAATCTCCATTAACAGATTGTACTTTTTGTAGATATTTGCAGCCTCAAACATAAAAATATCTCAAAAATTTGACATATTACTAAGTCATGGAAAAAAATCTAGCTCTAATAAAATCTTCAGATTAGTGTATCCCAAATTCTCTGCCCACTATACTTAGAAATTAATAATTAAAGTGTAAATATTGCTTCTTTGTTGAGATAAAACAGTTTAATTATTTAGTCAAGAAAATAGATACAGTAATAAGCTAGTGAAAAGATAAACAGGAGAGCAATATATAAAAATCCTCCTGGAAAGTGACTAAGTCACCCTGACAGCTAAATTCATAGAATTGGATGCTTTTAAAATTTAAAATGGAAAGCTATTTCAAAGGAAACGTACCAAAATTGGGGTGGGTGCGGTGAGCACAAGGGATCATGGTGATGGTTCACAGGTGATATGGTAGTGGAAGAACTTTGGGGTGTACAATGATACAGGAAAAATATACAATGATACAGGAAAAAAAAAAAGAAAATGTATCAAAAAGCTGGGAGATACCAGCTCTTAGGGAACTTAGAAAGTGATGAAGACCCGTGTAGGAGTGCATTTGTTAGGGGATATAGCAGGGGTGGGAATAGCAAATGCAGAAGTGGTTATGTTAGGGGGCTGTGGCCCCCAGTACTGGTGTTGATGCATTAAAATAGCTATTGTTAGCATTGGTGGGTGGAGACTTGGAGATGGGAAGTTAAGCCTTCTCTTGAGAAAAGAGGATTAAAGGATCAGGGAGTGGACAGAGATAAAGACAGGGAAAGAGACCAGACAAAAGGGCAGGGAACAGAACAGAAGAGTAGAGAGGAGAACGGAAGAGAACAGAACATAACAGAGAAGAGTAGAGGGGAGAACAGAAGAGAACTGAGAACAGTAGAGAAGAGAACGGAAGAGGACAGAGAGGAGAATGAAGCAGTAAGGAGCAGGGAGGCTGCAGGCCTCAGAGCTGCCGCTGCCATGTGGGGCAGCAGGGGAGGGAAGGAAGCCAAGCTGTGGGCTTCCATCCCCAGCCTGGGGTGGTGAGGAGCCCAGGGAAGCATAGTGGAGAAACTTGTGTGCTCTGTGAGCTGTCTTGGAAACGTGGTACTTGAAAACTTGGTTTAATTTTGAAACCTCGAAGCTTGGAAGTCTTCTGGAGAACTGAGGAGAGTTTGCTGTGTTGCTGTTTTCAACGTGAAACATCTGAAGTGCTCGCTGTGTTGCTGTATGGAGTGAGTTTTGCTGATGCTGGGCTGCTTTGGAGTTGGAGCTAAAAGAATGCTAGAGTTGTGCCTTTTGGAGAAGAATTGAGGACACCACCCTGGTCTTCCTCGCTGGATTTGAATCTCCTGCTTTCAGAGAAGGATTGATGATGCCATCTTGGCTTCTTCTGGCTTGGAGGGAGTGTAGCTGTGTCTTCTGAAGGAGCTGTGATCCCGTCTTAACTCCTTTATCCTGCTTAAGGTGGGGCAACCGCCATTTTGTGGCCATGTGCGCTTTGGACTAGAGACTGGACTGTGTGGTAAGATTACCAAAGGGGTTCCCTTGTACCCCTCAGTGACTCTTGTCTCATTTGTCTTTTATTAAGTAAATTTGTTTCTGCCTCCCTCTTAAGGTTGATGTGGTCTTGCTACTGCTACTGCATGTGCGGGCTGGGAAGAACCTGGTTTGTGGCTGGCTTTAAAGGGCCATTGCTCCCCTCTGTAAGTATTTGTTTTGTCTGTTTTCTCACCCAATATCAGTTATTTAGAGAAGAAGACAAACAAGAGAACAAATAAGACTCTTATACCAACAGAAAAGCCTGTATGTTCAATTATACACTTACAGAGTAAGTGCATGTTCACTTATAAGTTGATAACCTAGAAAATCTTTGAAATGACTGATTTCCTGAAATAAAAGATTGATAAATGGCTTTAAGAAGTGGTAAATTTTTTTTTTTTTTTGAAACTGGGTCTTGCTATTTTTGCCCATGGAACCGCAGGCTCTCATTGCCCGGGGTACCACAGACTCAAGCAATCCCCAGCCTCAGCTTCCCAGGTAGCTGGGATTACAGGCATGCACCACCATACCCAGCTATTTTTTGGAACTAGGTCTCACTATACGGGCCCCAGAGAAGTGGTAAATTTTTAACTCATCGGTTTACAAAGAAGAAATGAGCATGATTAAACAACTACTTTTCATAGATTTTGAGCTCTGCAGGTTTTATGGTTTATAACCTAAGGCACAGATAATTCTCAGAATATTCTAGAACACAGAGAAATATGGAGAACAGCAGTTCTAATTCAGTCACCAAAAAACACAACCCTGATGCTAATATCCATTCATAAACTTAACAATGCAGGTGGGAGTGGGGGCTGGATCTTGAGTTTGGGGCTAGGGGCAGCCTGATTTGGGATTAAAGGGAAAAGGGAAAAGCGAGCAGAGGCCCAGGGAGAAGTTAAGGGCAGGGAGAGGACTTTGAAAAGCACAGACCTGTCTACGGCCATACCACCCTGAACGCGCCCGATCTCATCTGAAAAGCACAGACCTGGACACCAGCAATCCTCCACAGCCTCAGGAGGCTGGTGCCCAGGCTGCAGGGCAGCTGAACTCACCCTGGGCAATGTTGAGTGTGGTCCCATACAGGGCTTGCCACTGCTGCTTGCCATTTTCCAGTGTGTACAACTGGACTCGGCAGAAGTATGTAGACTGATCCTTCCTCTGCAGGTTCAAGATCTGGAGGGAGCCATTCTCCAAGCCCTGCTTCCAGTTCAAGACTAGTCGGTTCTTGAAATACTCATGGATGAAAGGCGGGCTTGTGTTATAGATGAACTTTCCATGGAAATCTTCCCATCTCCAGAAAATCCTCACTGGGCGATCCTTGGCCAGCTTCCCAGGGTGATAGAAGGAGAAGGGGATGTGAACAGAGCCACCCTCAGGGGCTGAGAGGTGCTCGGGTTGCTCCATCTCATAGCCATTCTTTGATTTAGATCCTGCCGAACTACCTAGAGGAGGGAGGGGAGAGAGAAACTTTGAAGCTCCCCCAGAGACAAAAACAATAACCCGGGTGTGGCACCCTCCCCCATGGCAGTGGTACGACATTTGGTTGACATTTGGTTGACATAAGAGGTAGGCTGGATGGGGCACCATGGGACCAACTCTTTGCCACTGGGGTGGGAGGCAGACCCTTTCTCCAGTCTCCCAGCACAGCCCCTTTGAGTGCCCTCCCAGAGGGTAGAGCCAGGGAATCCTGGCCACTCACCAGCCTGCATGGGTCCTGGCATTAGCAGCAGCAGGGGCAGCAGCAGGGGCAGGCCCATGCTGTTCCATGGGGATGAGAAAACATGAAGTGCTGTCCAGAGCGAGCCCTCAGGCACCGGAGGGCAGGCTCCTTCAAGAGCAGTGGGAGAGGGAGCCACACCAAATCCACCCCCAGAATGACCAGCACTTCCCTTTTCATCTGGCTTCTTCCTTTCCTATATTGCGAAAGGGCTCCCTTGTGGCTAATGTAAGAGAGCCTGATTTAGGCCCAGGCTCCCCCAGCACACGCAACCTTACACCCTTGGCCCCCAGAACCTCACCCCTCCACAGGTCAGGAGACCTGACCCCAGGTCATATCACTCCAGTGCAATGACCAGGACTCTCTGAACTCTAGTCTCACTGCGGCCACAGAGCTGCCTCTCCAGATGCTGCCGCCTGATTGTACCACAGAATCTCTGGGTCTTAATCTCACAGTGCAGAGATCTGGGGGGTGAGCTCCAGGAGGCTGGGTGAGCTCCTGAGGTGATTCCCTCCACATCACGAGAGTCTAGTTAATCCAGAACCTCCCCTGGGCAGAGAAAAATGAAGGCTCAGAGCAGGATGAGTCTCCTGGTGATATCTCTGGAACTGACTCTAGTGGAGGCATGCCAGCCTGTGACTGGGGCTGGGGGTGCTGCAGTGAGAGACTGGGGTCTGGACCCTTGGTGGACTTGGGACTTCACGAGCAGCTTACACAATTCCTTTCTCATGCTTCCTTGCTAAAATACAGAAGGTCGATATTTTCGTTTTCTCTTACACAACTTGTTCAGCTCTTTCTGTGACAACATCTTCCCTTTGGGGAAAGCAGTACAGGGAGAAGGAGAAGAAAGAAAGTGGATTTTCCTTACACTGACTCTTTTGCCAGTTTCTGTGGTCAGGAGAAGGGTTTTCCTTCTCTCCTAGTTTCTCTGTCCTGTCCTCTTGCATTTTTGGAGTGGGGTCTTGCCTTGAGGCAAGGTTCCTCCCAAACTCTCTTAGTCCTCTGACCAGAAAAGGAGGGTTTCTCCTGGAGTTTTTCCTTCCTATGCCTGGTATGGGATCCTGGGATTAGGAGGCACTGAGTCTGAGCAGGGAGATGAGGGGGGATAGGAAACCAAACCATCAGCTCTCTGTAGTAGCTCCTACTTTCGCATTTCTTTCTTATGCACTGGTACTGTCCAGAGTACCCCAATAGTTGCTTTATGTATTCTGTCCAGGGCTTTAGTTACAGTCAGTGGGGTCGACAGGGTGGAGGGTGTGCAGTCCATCTTAATAATCAGATGTGGGACTCCTATCTTGATACTTAAAATTCCACAAACAGGCATTGTTGTTATTTCATAAGCACAATATTTGTTTCGATTTACCTGTATACTTAGTTTTCACTCACCATTCCCTTTTGTACTTCAGAACTTCTTTCAATTACTTTTATTTACCTGAAAATATCTTTATTTGGCTAGCTTTATTTACGCTAGTGTGCTTAAAAATAATTTATCTGGGTGTTAGGCTTTTTTTCCCCCCAATCAATTCAGAGATAACATTACACTATCTTTTTGTCTCATTTCCATTGAAAAATTCTCTACTTATGGCTATTCTGTAGCCACTGTTTCTTCATTTTGCACATTTTTTTTATTTTGTAATTTTCATACAATATTGGTCATGTTTGTATGGTTGTCATTCACCTTAAATTTGGCCCTCCTTTCCATATTGTAAACCCCTTATACCCCACCATATGCCCCCTTTCCTTCTGGTCACTCCAACTCCTCTCACTGCAAGTCACTGGTCCATGCTTGGCCCACTGGGCTTTTTCTTTTTCAGCATCTATGTCCTTTTCTCCTGGGTATGGACTTGCGCTCCTGGACAGCAACAGACGAGGCTGCTCGGATTTCCAGGAGTAGCTGAGGCAGATAGTCAGGCTGAGAATGTCAGGAACTTGTAGAACAAATACATGGTGCGCTTCTCCAGGATCCTTTCTGGAGATCTGTTAACGTGTTGCTGGTTCTGTGCCATGCACAGATGTCTTAGTTTGGGAATCCAACTCCCAGCCACTGGGGGTGGAGACATTCCCTGCTGGAGATAGACTTCCTCAGGTAGTTGGTCCAGCTCCCCTCATCTCCTGTTAGCAGTTCTGCCATGGGGCCACAGCCAATCATTGTGGCTTTCTTCCCCCATTGATTGGTAAAGGAAGTAGCCTCATTCACATTACAAAACTGTAGATCATGGATTTGGTTCCCCAGACCCAGAGAGGATGTAGATAGACTCTGTGATAGGTCACCTCAATCACTGGTTTTACTTTCCTGTCATAGTGTTTCCCAACACATTGCTTGTCCTACGCAGGTGGTGAGTGTATCCAGGGCCATTATTATTTCCTTTCCTTTCCAGTATATCTGCAGCTGGAGAAACTGGATTTTTCAGTTCTAGGTCTGATTGAAGTTGGAGTAAACCAGAGAGGGATCCCTGCTCCAAGCCTGCATCCTGGCAGAGATGCCCAGCCCCCACCCCCTACCCACATGGAGGCAGAGGTCAGCTTCTCCAGCCTGAGATCCCTGGACCTGATACCCCGAGACCAGGAGATCCTTATGAATTTTGCCCACTTTTAATATCTTCTTTTATCTTTGATGTAAGAAGAAATCACAATTTCTTTTTATTATATTTGTATTATATTTGGTTTCTGATTCCTTGTGGGGAATTCTGCTTGTTTCCCAATTTTTCTAGTCTCTATATCTGAAGTCATTTTACTAGACATGTCAGCCTTTCTCACTTTTTTGTGTCTGGCTTTTTTCTTCATATTCCTAATCTATAGTCTGTGCTGTATTTTGACAATATCTTTGGAGCTGTATTAAGTTTACCCATTCCTTTTATCTCCAACTATACTTAATTTGCTATTTTTTAAATTCTATTCACTTTTTAAAAATAAATTTTGTTAGGTTTAGTCATTTTATTCCTATGTACTTTAGTTTGCTATTTTAGATAATATTTTTCTTTTTATTAGTTCAGGTCTTTGAGGTATAATTTATAAACAGTAAATTTACACTTTTTTAGATATTAGATTTCAGTGAATTTTGAAAAGCATTAAGTTGTGTAGCCATCATCACTGTCAGTCAAGATGTAGAATATTTTAATTGCCCCAATAGTTTATACTCTTTTATGATCAATCGTCTTTTCCCATCCCCAGCCCCTGACTCTGAGCTTTACCCCTATAATTTGTCTTTTCTAGAACGTCATATAAATGTCATGTACAGTATGTGGTACATGAGCTTTTGTGTTTTATTTTTCACTAAGAAAAATACTGCTGGAATTCATTCATGTTATTATATGTATGGTTAATATTTTAATATTCTTGTATTCTTTTTTTTTCCTGGGTAGTAGTATTGCTTTGTATGGCTGTTCCACAATTTGTATAACCATTCACTGGCTGCTCGGTTAATGGACAATTTTTCTTCCAGTTTTGGATGATTGCGATTAAAGTTGCTATGCATATGAGTGCAGATTTGTGTGAGAACATGTTTTCATTTCTCTGAGATAAATAACTAGCAGTGGAATTAATTGGATCACATGGTAATGTGTACCTACATATTAAAAACAACCAAAATATAGCATGTAAACTCTCATCATCAATATAAGAGAGTTTCAGTGGTGTTGCATTTTTATCAGCTCTTGGCATTGTAGTGGTATCTCATTCTGGCTTTAATCTGCATTCTCCAGTGAGTAATAATTTTGATCTTCTTTTCATGTGATCATCACCTACATCTCTTACTTGACTATTCAAATCTTTTGTCCAATCTTTAAAAACTGGGATGTTGTAACTGAGAATTGAGTTCATTATAAATGTGATTACAATTCCTTTACTAGATGTGTGTTTTGCAAATAGTTTTCCAAATCCGTAGTTTGTCTTTTTCTTTTTCTTTTTCTTTTTCTTTTCTTAACAGTATATTGTGAAAATAACCAAAGTGGTTAAATACGATGAAGTTCAGCTTATCACTTTTTTCTTTCATGGTGTTGAACCTAAGAAACCTTTGCCTAATGCAAGGCCACAAAGATTTTCTATTTTTTCTTGTAGAGGTTTTATACTATTAGATTGACCTTAGATTGTAACCTATTTGCGATTTTAAACACATAAAATGGGAAGTATGGGTCAAATGTCCATTTTCATGTTTTTGCAGCTGGATATCCAATTGTTTGAGCAACAGTTGTTAAAAATACTATTCTTCCTTTATGGAATTACCTTGGAAACTTTGTTAAAAACCAGTCAACTATATACAAGGGGGGGCATCTATTTCTGGACTCTGTTCTGTCCCATTGATCTACACCATTTCTCTCCCCATTCTTTACTATCTTTTTTTTCTTTAGCTTTATATTATCTTGTAAAATCTTATGAATTCTCCAAATTTGTTCTTTTTTCAAATTGGTTTGGCTTTTCTAGGTAATTATTTTGGCCTTTGTTTTCTCATGTAACTTTGAAATAAGCAAAGAAGCCTGCTGGTTTTTCAAGGGAACATTTTCCTTCGATGGGTGCATTCGGGGAGAATGGACAGTTGACAATGAGCCTTCTGACCTAGAAATAGACTGGAGCTCCCCATTTATTTAGAACTTCGACTTCTCGCCACTATTTTGCATATAGGTCTTGTCTCTTCAGAAGACATTGCCTGGACGCTGAAGAGGCGGCCAGGTGTCGACTCTCCGAGTCTCAGGCATCTCAGTGATCAGCCTTCGTTCCCCGTTGCTCTGACTGGAAGTTCGGGCGTCACCCTGAGGCCACCTTGAACCCCTCGTGGCGCCAGGCACAACCCTGACGTACAAACACAGTTTGAATGCAGCCGCTTCTTCCATCCCGTTCCCCCAGACTTGGGACACCACCCGCCCCATGGATGTCTGCAGCAGCTCCCAGCGTCCTGGTCGCCCCTTCCTCGCCCCCAGTGTTCTCTACTCAGCACCAAACAGATCACTAGGTGCTGGGGTTTATTTGATTGCCCTCATGATATAGCCCAGATCCCCTCCCTGGCCTCCGCCTGCTCCTCTCACCTCATCCCCGCAACCCTCTCCCCGACCAGTTCTGCGCCCCAGCGATGCCAAGTCAATTTTAGCCTCGGGGGCTTTGGCACATCTTCCCGGGCCTGAAATGCCTAGACTCGGCCCACTCATCTACAAGTCCACTCCGGGGGCGCGGCGGCCCTCGGCGGGCGGGGAGGAGCCTGCGGGAGGGTGGGGGAAGCTGTGGGGACGAGGCGGGCGCGCCGGGCGCAGGGGAGGCGGGGTGTGGCTGGGCGAGCCAGGCCTTACAGAGCT
>PVHY01026780.1:0-16945 GCA_004024945.1 Uropsilus gracilis
ACTAGAACCGTAATCCCCAGTCCCTGCTGTGGCTTCCTAGGCTGCTGCTTACAGGCACACACCACTGTGCCCGGCCTAAACTATATTGTCTCTAAAAAATAAAAGAGCAAAAAAAAATATGATCAGACAGATAAATCTTAAAAAAGCATCTCACTGTAGACATTCTTGCCTCATGTTACTAGGCCATGTTTGCTTCCTGGTACTCATAAATATATGTATTTTATTCCCAGATCTCTTTCCCCAAGATGCTGTTATATAAGAGTATTCTGCTGAGTATGAATATGTGCATTAAGACTGATCTAGAGTCTGAGGTAGCTAAAGTAGCTATAAAACAAATATATTCGTAACTACAGAAACTATGATCAGTAAAAGAATTTTGGGCTTTTGTTTTGTTTTGGGATTTTAAGGAGATTTTCATTATAAAGAAAAATTTCAGTGAACTGTATCGAAATACTGGTTTCTGCACTATCCTAAAGAAAAATTTATGAGGGCTTTTGGAATGGGAAAAAAAATCATTAAAGTTTGGGATCTTAAATTATAAAAACAACAATGGAGTGTTTATAAGAACTCAATTTGTAAAAATAACTGAAAGGAAAGACAGCCAAAAATCTGTGAAATATGCTTAATAAGTATGATAAATTATTAATAAGTATGATAAATTATTAATAAGTATGATAAATTATTAATGATAACTCATTAAATTTACTTGTTAATCACTTTTAATGCACCTGATATATAATGACATTCAGGAAATTTTCCATCCAAAATTTCTCTTTTGTTTCTTTTTTGTAAAAAGCTAGTAAAGTCTTTAATTTTTGAGATAGTCTACATAATTTCCCATCTTCCTTCTGCAGAAGTTAAAAAACTTACATTTGAAAAACAAATTACTTCTTAAATATTTTTACTGGCCTTCCCAGTATTACTTTACCTGGGTTTCTCCTTGAACAGTCAATGACACAACCTAGAAAAGACTGTGTTCCATTAGTCTGGCCTGAATTCTTGGACTCTAGTTCCTGGATGTGTGGTTAACGTCAGGTCACCTCTCCTCTGAGGGACAGGATGGTGACCAGTGAGTAGGGGGAGTTGGGCATCTGTCTGAATCTGCAGGGTATTTCACAAAATGTCCAACTGGTATGACTGTCACTTGTGATATGAAGCTTCTCTTTTACTGTTCAACCGCATAATAGTAAAGAATGAGCCGGGCACGGTGGCTCGTGTCTGTAAGCTCAGCCTATGAAGTGGCCGGGGCTAGGGATCACGGTTTGAGTCCCACCTGGGGCCCGTAGCGAGACCTAGTTCCAAAAAAATAGCTGAGCGTGGTGGCGCACACCTATAATCCCAGCTACCTGGGAAGCTGAGGCTGGGTATTTGTGGTACCCTGGGCAGCAAGAGCCTGCAGTTCCACGGGCAAAAATAACAAGACCTAGTCTCAAAAAAAAAAGAATGATTTATAATGTGTTTTCGTAATTACACAGAACCAGCAACAAGTAACAGAAAGAATCCTGGAAAAGCACACCACACATCTGCATGACAGCAAGTCACCAACATGTTCAGCCAGATTATCTACTTCAGCTACTCCTGGAGACCCAAGCAACTTCATCTATTGCTTTCCAGGAGTGCAAATCCACACCCAGGAAAAAGGGACCTAGCTCTAGAAAAAAAAAAAAAAAAAGACCAGCGGGCTAAACATAGACCAACAGCTTGCAGCCAGAGGAGTTGGAGTGACCAGAGTGGGGAAAGGGGAGAAAGGGGGTAGGGTTGGTAATAAGCAGTTTAATACAACCACACAAACATGACCAATATGGTATAATTACAAAATAAAAATTTTAATTAAAAACACATGTTTTAGGCCAGGCACAGTGGCTCAAGCCTGTAAGCTTCAGCCTATGAAGTGGCCGGGGCTAGGGATCACGGTTCGAGTCCCTCCTGGGGCCCGTAGCGAGACCTAGTTCCAGAAAATAGTTGGGCGTGGTGACGCGTGCCTGTAATCCCAGCTACCTGGGAAGCTGAGGCTGGGGATTGCTTGAGTCTGTGGTACTCCGGGCAACGAGAGCCTGCAGTTCCACGGGCAAAAATAGCAAGACCTAGTCTCAAAAAAAAACCAAAAACAACATGTTTTCATAATTAAGAATTTTAATCTCAAATTCTCATTACATAGTAAATACTTAAAGATATATAATGAAAGAATTAATAATATCACTACTCTCCATTCTCATTGCCCTGGGGTATCCACAGATGACAACATGTACACTTCTGCTTACTTCTGTACTTTCTAAATGTGGGCATTGCCCAGAGACTCAAAGAAAATTCTGGACACCATTAGCATTAGAAGATGAGTCTTAAGAAGAGAATAAAAAGGAGCTACCGATGTGCAACAAACAGGTTGCAGAAATCCTTCTTGGGTGCTAGAAATGTTCTAAAGCCAGATGCTGAAAATGGGGGCATGATTCCACAAATTTAATAAAGGCACTGAACTGTGCCCACAAAATGGGTGATGTAAATCACACCCCAATAAAGCTGTTTTTAAAAAGCATCCAGGGAGACAGGAGGAAACTAGGTGCTGGGGGCACACCTCAGATAGGAGAGGAAGATTCTGCTCTTGAGAAGCTATGACATACAGACAGAATATCCTCAGAGCTGGGCACGGTGGCTCGTGCTTGTAAGCTTCAGCCTATGAAGTGGCTGGGGCTAGATATCATGGTTCGAGTCCCGTTTGGGGCCTGTAGTGAGACCTAGTCCCAAAAAAATTGCTGGGTGTGGTGGTGCATGCCTGTAATCCCAGCTACCTGGGAGGCTGAGGCTGGGGATCACTTGAGTCCATGGGTTTGGGACTACCCCAGGCAACAGAGCGAGACCTAATCCTTTTAAAAAAGAAGAAGCAAGAGTGCTGTGTGGGAGAAGCCAAAGATAGGACACGCAGATGCTAAATCTGCAAAGCCTAAGCCCCAGAGAAGGGCCGCTAGCTGCTGAAGGTGGTCCCCAGCTGAGAGTATCAGGGGATTGGGACCCCAGACCTACCTGCGTGAAGGCCCTGGATCCTTCATCAGCCTGAGTGAGTCTTCATAGAGCCAGCCAGCCAGCCCCTTGGTTTCAGCTTTGAGAAGCTGGGAGCAGAGCTGTCCTGGACTTCTGAAGAACTGAAAACCATGAGATAACAAATTTGTGTTGTTTTAAGTCTCTGAGGTTGTAGCAACTGCTTAGGGCAGCGAAGGAAAACAAAGACGATGCCTGAGTCATCAATCTGATGCTAACCCGCTGCAAACCTTTCCATGATTTTTTACTGCCTGTCACCAAACAGAGTCTAAACTCCTTTTTTTTTTTAAACTGGGTCTCGCTTTTTTTGCCTGTGGAACCGCATGCTCATGTTGCCCGGGGTACCACAGACTCAAGCAATCCCCAGCCTCAGCTTCCCAGGTAGCTGGAATTACAGGCACACGCCACCACGCCCAGCTATATTTTTTGGGGACTAGGTCTCACTATGTGCCCCCAGCGGGACTCGAACCGTGATCCCTGGCCCCGGCTGCAGCTTCCTAGGCTGCCACCTACAGGCATGCGCCACCATGCCCGGCAAATAGAGTCTAAAAAAGCAGCCCATGTGGTCCTCAGGCCCCAATCCTTGACACATAGGGATACATTTCATGACACACTGATGACCCCAGACACTACCCAGAAGCCTGCAGGCCCCTGCTGCCTCTCACCTCTATCCCCCTCTAGCCCAACCTAAGCTCAGGCGAACAGCACCCTCTGGGCAGCCCCATCATGGCAGGACAGCATTAGAATAATAACATCGCATATAACAACACTCCCAAAGCATCTCAGTGAACCATTCAGGTGTCTGAATCCCTTCTTAGCCTGCACCTTCCTTGAGGGCAGGATCAAACATTGCTTATCTCCGCCTTGGCAGAGCCACCTACCTAGCGGACACTCAGGAAATACTATTCACACCTCCCATTTGGAAGGAAAAGTTGCAGCCACTAAGAAAGCAGCTCATTGACCCACAAACAGGGTCACTCGCGTATCTCTTCCCCTGCAGAAAAGTACACGGGGTTAAGCTTGTGTTTCCCGGATATTCCCATCAAACAGGGCTATGAGTTTGTCCCCCAGCTCTGAAACAGGCTTCTTTGCTTCTCTGGCAGAGGTGTCCAAGAACGCTGCTGCTGAGATCTGTGGCAGGAGGAAACCTCCGTCCTTCATATTTCTGTGTCAGTGGACACTCCTCAAAGCCCCCCTTATCCACACTTGCCACATGGTCACTCATTGGTTGTTGACTGTGTTGGAAGGGCCATGACCCATGAAACCAGTGTCTGATGACTGACGTGTCCACCAGCACTCTTGCAGGGCCTGGCCTGTTGGTTCTCCTAGCTTACCTCAAGTTAAGACACACAAGAGGCATTTGGTAATCACTTTTTCTGTTCTCTTTTTTTTTTCTTGACTTTTTCTGTTCTCTTTTTTTTTTTTTTTCTTGATAATGACAGTGGCACATTCCAGCAGGTTGCATACTTGGATCTTTGTTCCTCAGAATGTATTTCTATTGGGGCAACCTTCAGCTCATGTGTGTCTGGTCATCCATTTGTATGAATTACCGTTATTTATAGCTACAACCATCCTTTATTACTATTACTTTTAACAGTGATGAGGCACTGCAGGGTAATCAACGTTTACAAAACACCTCAAAATCAAGCACAAGCTGAGGAAACACCCCAAAGATTATGCAATAATGCTAATGCTGAGTGATGCTAAAATCGGGTAACAAAACCAACAAAACAGGGTATTTATCTAAATTTACAAATGGGAGCAAGGCCAGGCATGGTGGTGCATGCCTGAAAGCGGCAGCTTAGGAAGCCATAGCTGGGGCCAGGGTTTGCAGTTCGAGTCCCAGTGGGGGCACATAGCAAAACCTAGTCCCAAAAAAATAGCTGGGCTTGGTGGTGCATGCCTGTAATCCCAGCTACCTGGGAAGCTGAGGCTGGGGATTGCTTGAGTCTGTGGTACCTGGGGCAACGTGAGTCTGTGTTACCACAGGCAAAAATAGCAAGACCTAGTTTCAAAAAAAAAAAAAAATGGAAGCAGCTAGCCCTTTAAACCCAGCCGCTCCTTAGGCTCATTCAGCCCATATGAGCAGTAGCAAGACCACATTGTCCCAAAAAGAAGCAAAAACATTTACTTACTGAAAAGATAAAATGGACAAGAGTCACTGAAGGTATAAGGGACCCCTTTGGTAATCTTTGGACCTCATAGTCCAGTCTCTAGTCCAAAAAGTTATAACATGGGGGTCCTTTAGCCTCGTGTCCACAAAATGGTGGCTGTCCCACCTTTAAGCCCAATGAAGAAACCAAGATGGTGCTGTCGATTCTCCTCCACAAACACATCTAGTCACTTCAAGCCAAAGGAAAAAACCAAATGGCATCATCAATCCTCCCAAGCAGAGGATTCAAATCCAATGAAGAAACCAAGCTGTCGTCGTCCTCCTCCAAAAGATACAGTTCCAGCCTTCTTTCAGCCCAAACCACCAAGACTCACTGGTCACAGCAGCAGCAACCACTTCAGACATCTCACAATGAAAGCAACAACACTCTGAGTCCCCCAGGTCTCCAGACAATTCCCAGACTTCGCAGTTTCAAAGTAAAGCAAGTTTTCAAGTACCACATTTTCAAGTCAGCTTACACAATCACAGTTTCTTCAACATGCTTCCCCGGGCTCCTCACTGGCCCAGGCTGGGGATGGAAGCCCATAGCGTGACTTCCTTCCCTGCCCTGCTGCTGCACATGGCAACAGCTCCTCTGCTCTCTCCCTTCTCCAACTTTCTCTCACTCTCTTAAATCCTCTCTCTGTTCCTCTCCTGAGAAAGCCTGGCTCCCCTTCTCCAAGTCTCTGCCCACCAGGGTACAATGGCTGCTATCCTAATGCAGCATTACCATGCTGGGGGCCATGACCCCCCCAATTTCAGCACAGTACCCATATCAGTGCTACAGCGATAGCATATAACCACCAATTCCGTACGCTGGTTCAAGCCGAGTTGGCACATGCTTTTTCTCAGATACAGTTTGGTTTTTCCTATAAAGGTTTATAAGTTGAACAAGCGGAGAAATTATATTCTGACCTGAAAATAAGTTATGTTAGCAGATGAACGTGTGCCCCTAAATCATACAATTTTATAAATCAGTGTTACCACTATAAACATAATCTTGAAAATAAAATGATGTCATACTATTACGACATACACACTTAGAGACAAATGTTCACCATCAGCTTTTGCAAGTTGTTGAAAATAATGAACCCTGAAATTTCAAATCTTCGGTTTGCTGTGCTTCCACTGATCTCCTTGCAGTAAAGCTCACCCCAGGTGAGCTGTCTCAAATATCATGTCCCCTAAAGATGGCCACATGTGTTGGTGAATGAGTTTCAGCATTGCTGAGCCCATGATAACATTTTCCGTTTCCTTGAAATCTACATCCGATGCTCAAACATCAGATACAATCTTACTTTTTCACCCAGGCTATGACTGATGTAATGAAATGACATCATTAACACCACCCTAGAGTTTACCAGGGAACAGTACAAATTATCACATTTTATCTATATTTGTAAACATCTCCACCAACATTCAAAGATGTAAATGTTTTCCCACACACTCTGAAGCTAAGTAGCAAAATCAAACACTCCTTCTAGCAGACAACTTAGACTCCTTTGGCCTCTCGAGTAGCCCGCCCCTCATCCTGCTAGCCACGCAGCTCTTCTGGACCCCTGCCTTTCAGGCAAATTCACTGCCCCTTCCTTCTGCTGTTTCCCGTCATTCTCTTTACCTGTCCCAACCTAGCTTAATATTTATGAAAAAGTGTTTTGCAAGCATACCAATCCAAGTAGGTTCACCACCTGTTCTAGCAGCTTAAAAAAGAATGTTGGAGCCCTTGGCATCATCGTCACAGAATTTTTAACCGTGAACAGGGGAAACCAGCAGGCAAAGAAACAGCAACTTGAGATTTTTTCCTCCCCCAGGGTAACACTGCCCTTTTATTCCCACCCCTCCCAGGCCAGGTGTGTACACTCACACATGTGCATACCCATTGGGCCGTATGCATGAGCATGAGGGCGCAATACCACAGGTGCTGGTCATAGGGGCTAATGGTGGGAGGGAGTGAAAAATCTAACTCATTTAACCTACAGAAGATTACTTTTAAAAACAGAAACACTTCATATCAAAGATGATAGGTTGAACATGTATTTACCTCTGTTCCTGCCAGAGCTATAACAGAATGGCAGTTACCCAATGCCACAAACCCATGCAAACAATGAGAGTGGAAGAGAACATGATAGGAAAAACATTTCTTTTTTTTTTTTGAGACTAGGTCTCGCTATTTTTGCCCATGGAACCGCAGGTTCTCATTGCCCGGGGTACCACAGACTCAGGCAATCCCCAGCCTCAGTTTCCCAGGTACCTGGGATTACAGGCGTGCACCACCACGCCCAGCTATTTTTTTTGGAACTAGGTCTCGCTATAGGCCCCAGGCGGGAGTCAAACCGCGATCCTCAGCCCCGGCCGTTTCATAGGCTGAAGCTTACAGGCACGAGCCACCGTGCTCAGTCTGGAAAAACATTTCTAAAGCCAGGTGGTAAGCCAGGCGTGGTGGCGCGTGCCTATAATCCAAGCACTGGGAGGCAAGAGGACAGGGATCGCTTGAGTTCACGGGTTCGAGACTACCTGAGACAACATAGCGAGACCTGTTTCTCAGAAGAAAATAATAAATAAAGCCAGGTGGCACATACACACACATGGTAACTGATTTACCACAATTGAGAAAGGAGAATCTGGAACTGGTGGTGGGAAAAATGAGAAGTCAAGAGATTTGCAGAAGCCAACGGACACAGAAATTAGCACCATCTGGCAGAAGGTCAAAAGAGAATTCTGTAGGGAATCTGACCAAGCCAAGGAGCCAGGCCTGAAGACAGTGACATCAGAAGCTCCCTGATGGCCAACTGGGTCACCTACACTGAGAATTACAGGACAAGGTTGCCTACACAAGCAGAACATGCAGTTGGCTTTGTAGTAGTTCCACGCTTACGTGTAATAGGCAGCCAAGATTCACCAGACCTTCGAGGAAAGCAATCAGTGTATAAAAAAGGACAAACGCCTGAACGGCTAAACAAATTGTGACACACACACAAACAACAGAATCTCATTCATCCTTACAAAGGAAAGAAATTCTGACATAGGCAACAACACAGATGGGCCCTGGGGAGCCTGTGCTGAGGGAAATAAGGCCACCACAAGACAAGCACTGTCTGATCTCACTTCTGTGAGACAGCTAGAGGAGTTAAATCCACAGAGACAACAGAGCGGTGACTGCAAGGGGCAGGAGGGCCAGGGAATGGACATCTATTATCTAATGGGAAAAGGTTTTCAGTCTGGGAAGATGCAAAGAGTTCTGAAGATGGTTGCCCAACAATGTGAATGAATTAATGCTGAACTATACACTTAGGAGTGACTGCGGTGGTAAGTGTTATGTGTAGTTCATTCTAATAAAGTCCCAAACAGGCAGAACTAAACGGGAGGTTTAGAGACTTAAACATGGGAGGAAAAAGAAAGACAAGAAGATGGTAATCACAGTAGTCACCATCATGGTCAGGCCTCCAGGGTTCAGGTGTCTGAGGAGGTTGGCGCTTATTTATTTCTTGACCTAGATGATAATTTATTTTTCCAAGGTGATAATTTTTACACACACATTTCTACAATTAAAAAGGAAGGAAAAATACTTAGGGAATGAATCTCCCAGTTGATGGGGCCCAACATAATGAACAGAAACGTGTCCTACTAAGGATTTTAGAAGACCAGGGCCAGTGGAGAATGCAAAGTGTTTACAGACACAAAACAGTATGTTTGTTTGTTTGTTTGTTTGTTTGTTTGTTTGTTTTGAGACTAGGTCTCACTATGCTGCCTGGGTTAGTCCTGATCCCACGAACTCAAGCGATTCCCAGTCTCAGCCTCCCAGGTAGCTGGGATTACAGGCACCTGCCACCGCGCCCAGCTGCTTTTTTGAGACCAAGTCTCGCTATGTTGCCCGGGGTAGTCTCAAACCCAAGCGATCCCAGGCTTCTTGCCTCCCACGCCCGGCTTCACAAAACAGATTTATAACAGTCATGAAGCAGAATGGAATTTCTTGATGCTGGCAGTGGATGCCAGAAGACAGTGCTGTGCATTCAAAACACTGAGGACAAGTGCTTTCCAGACTTGAGCTATCTACCCAAGCTACTGGGTGTGTCTAAAAGTAAAATAACGACTTTTTTTTTTTTGCTATCCATAAATCAGATCTGTCACTTCATTTTTCCCCCCAGACTTTAAAATGTAAGTTTGGTTTTATTAATTCTTTACATCGCTACATTGGTTAATGGTTTTTGGGATACCTTCCCCTCCGTTCACTCAGACCCCCCCTCTCTTGTTCTTCATTAAATCTGTGTTAAGTCCATTAGTCTCTTTCTTCCCCGTGGCAGTGGTCTTTCACTGGCTGAGGGACTGTGTTCCTGGGACACGGTAAATCGTTGGTAGGTTTTCAGCCTTATCTTTGCGTTGGGCAGCGAGCCTGTGCTTCTTTGTGGTCTGTGATGTGATGTTTTCTCGTTGGTTGTCTGTCCAGTCCATGTCTGTCTGTGTTGTCTGTGTTGGTTTGCTGTCCTTTACCTTATAGTCTGGTGTCTGGTTTAGGGGGCCTTGACCCTGTCTTTGTTGATGAGGAGGTTTCTCAGTGGGTACAGACATCTGTGGATGGCCGTTACAGATCATCTCTTCTCCCTCCGTTTGTCACTTTGCTGTGAGGCCGATGTCCTGATTCTGTGGCCTTCATCTCCTGTGGAATGGTGAGGGGCACCTTGCTCTCCTAGATGGCATCTTGGAAATAGGATTTTGGCTCATCCAGTCTCAGTGAGCACGTAGATGTGAATCAGTGAGAGTGTGTCGCCATAACTTTTTCCAGTCCTGCATGCACTGGTTCTCTCAATGTTCCATCTCTTGCATCTTTCTCAGACGTGTGGACGTTTTCCTGTTTCCCTCACCCATTCTATAATGGTGTTTGTATTATTTGTGCTCTTCATTTCTCTCCTAAGGACTAACTGGAGAGTGAAGTAGAAAGGGCTTCCTAAACCCTCCCCCCGACCCTCACTGTGGCCCACATGCCGGAAAATAAAGACATCTTTATTTTATTTATTTATTTATTTCTTTGTTTGTTTGTTTATTCATTTATTTATTTATTTTGAGGCTAGGTCTTGCTATGTTGCCCGGGGAACCACAGACTCTTGTCGCCTGGGGTACCATGGACTCAAGCAATCCCCAGCCTCAGCTTCCCAGGTAGCTGGGATTACAGGTGCATGCCACACCCTGTATTTTTTTGAGACTAGGTCTCCCTATGTTGCCTCAGGCAGGTCTTGAACCCGCGGACTCAAGCGATTCCCTGTCTCAGTCACCCGCATTCTAGGCTGGAATTAAGGCCGCATATCACCGTGTCCGGCTAAAGATATTTTTAAAGTGAAGTAACACTGCACAATCCCAGTATACAAGTTCTAGGTGCGCATCATTGAAAACCACCAGGTGTATATACCATATTAAGATCCCACCAAAAGTCAAATTCTACTGTTCTTCATACCACTGATCCCTTTTACCTGACTTATCTGCACCCTTCCTCTCTGCCCTCCTGGGGGTCTTTTTTTTTTTTTTTTTTTTTTTTGAGACTAGGTCTCGCTATTTTTGCACGTGGAACCGCAGGCTCTCATTGCCCGGGGTACCACGGACTCAAGCAATCCCCAGCCTCAGCTTCCCAGGTAGCTGGGATTACAGGCGCGCACCACCGTGCCCAGCTATTTTTTTGAAACTAGGTCTTGCTATGGGCCCCAGGCGGGACTCGAATCATGATCCCTAGCCCGGGCCACTTCATAGACTGAAGCTTACAGGCACGAGCCGCCATGCCCGGCCCTTCTTGGGGGTTCTTTTAGTCTACAAGTTTATTTTTATTTTATTTAGCTCATCTGTTTGTTGGTTTTTCTCTATATACCACAAATGAGTGAAAGCATCTGACTTATTTCATTAAAAATATTTTTTTGAGACAAAGCATAAGTACCCTTACTTATCAAGTTACTAGAGAATGTACCCATCAAAACAAAGGGTAAAACAGGACAAAGGAATATATGGAATCCATGAACTAAAGACTCCACTCAGACATGAAGAACATATTCAGCAGACAGTTGTCACGAGCCAGCCGCTATGAGATCAACTGGTCCTGAGGGGAAGGGGAAGGATTGAATTTGAGCCGAAACTTGGATAGAAGGGCTCACAGTCTCTCTTTGGACGGTGGCCTCAAGTTCATTTAGAACCAGACTTTTACAGAAAACATGAAGCAATCAGTGACAAAAGAATGTTTTGATTCAGGGTCACATGGTTACAAATTATCTTTACCAGGAGACCAGCTAAAGCAAGTTCAGTCTAAGACTGTTCAAGTTAGGCCAAAGTGTGACCTGAGGAGGTATTTTACAAGTTGCTCTGTAAACAGCAAAGGACACTCTGCTTTTCTGTACACTCTGTACCCATTAGGCAAACATTCAGTAGCTTATCAGAGCAGACCAGAAATAAAGTAATGAGAACACAGCTTTCCAAAGACTGTGAAGGGTGTTTTCAAGGAGATAGCACATCAGTTATCTTTAAACAGGAAAATAAAACCAAATTTGTATAACTCAATAACAAAAAATGAACTATGGGCAGAAAATGAAAAATGGGCAGAGGATCTGGACAGACTTCCAAAGAAGGCATACAGATGGCCAACAAGTATACCAACAGGCATTTACTATCACTAGTCACCAGGGAAATGCAAATCAAAACCACAACAAGATATCTCACACCTGCTAAATGGCAGTGACAAATGCCATAGTCAATTGGCAATCGGCAATGATGTCTTATTATGACAAGTATAACAAGTGTTGGTGAGAACATGAAGTAAAGGGAAGCCTTGTGCACTGCTGATGTAAACGTTAATTACTACAGCCACTATGGAAGATAGTAAGAATGAAACTTGCTCAAAAGTGAAAATCCCAGCTATCTCATTTCTGGGTATTTATCTAAAGGAAAGGGAAAACACTAACTTGAAAATTCATCTCACCCTCACATTCACTGCAGCATTACTTACAGTAACCAAAACATCAAACTAAGTATATACCAATGAATGAGTAAAACGATACATATTTGCAATGTACAAATATGTGAGTATAAAACATTTCATTATATTCTATATCATAATGGATAATATTTAGCTATATGAATATTATTCAGCCATAAAAACAAAAATTCTACCATTTGCAAAACATGAGTAGTCCTTAAGGGCATTACGAAGGGAAAAAGTCATAGAATGTCGTCAATACCATGTGACCTCACTTTACACGTGGACTCTACAATGAGCTCATAGAGAACATAGTGGTGGTGGCCAGAGCCAAGGGGTGGGCGAAATGGGTGAAGGGGATCAAACTTACAGATCAAATAAGTGAGTCCTGGGGATGTCATATAAAGCATGGTGACTACAGTTAAAATATTGATCTTCTTTTTTTGTTTTTTTGTTTTTTTTCCAGAGACTATGTCTCCTATGTAGTTCCAAATCTGTGGACTCAGGTGATTCCTAGCCTCAGTCTCCCAGGTAGCTGGGACTACAGGCGCATGCCACCACACCCGGCTACAATTAAAATATTGTTTGGCATAATGTGAAAGTTACTAAAAGCCTCAATCTTAAATTTTCTTGTTAAAAGAAGAAAAAAATGTAACTGTGTGGTGATGAATGTTAACTTATCATGATGACCACTTTGCAATATATACAAATATCAAATCATTTGATACTGATGTTACATGTCAACTATATCTCAACAAGTAACTCAGTGAATGGAAGGATAAAAAGCACAGGAAAGGAAAAGTAATCTAGTAACTACACAGCATTTACACAGTTAGAAGTTCTAACTCTTTAGGGAATCAAAATTTATGACATAGTTACATGGGAATGATGACAGGAAGTACGTGAAAAGTAAAAGAGTTAAAGTCTCAGCTTCCAGAAAGATAATAGATAATGCCTAAAACCTAAAAATCAAGAAGTAGCAACTTGAAGATGCTGGTCATATACAAAGAATACAAAAGAGTCAGCAAGAGAGGCTGAACAGTAGTGATGAGAGATGGTGGGATCCCAGTTGTTCATAAGCCTCACAGAATCACTAAACATGTGCATATGTAACTTTGGAAAATAAATTAATAAACCTAAATATGATGGGGAAAATTTTATCACTTCTATATATCTGCATTTTTATAAGAAGCTTGCGTATGCAAAACAATGTTTTAAATGATTTGAAGAAATTGGTTGAAAATAAATACCTCTGGTCACTGCTTTGGTTAACTTCTAGTGAGGGAATCCATACTTGATTTTCATAATTATTAGTACAACTAAGGCAGCTATAAAATATAGTCATAAATTCCTTTTTTATTGACTTAATAGGCATTTTATGGCACTTAACAATTCTGTGGGTTGGTTGAACAGTTTTTGTAAACCATAAATTCTTTGACACTCCTCCCAAGAAGAGGTGGGGTCTGTGTTCCTGCCTCTTAACCTGGGCTGGCTGCGACTGCTTCAACTGACAGCATGTAATGGAAATGATGTGTGTTCCAAGGATGAGTCATTAGAGGTCATGCAGTTTTCACCTTGCTCGCTGGGATACTGGTTCCTGGAGCTGGAACTTCCAGGTAAGAAATCTAGCAGCGCAGGCACAGTGGCACGTGCCTGTAAGCGACAGCTTATGGAGTGGTGGCAGGGTCTGGGGATCGTGGTTCGAGTCCCGCTCGGGGCAACACAGCAAGACCTAGTCCCAAAAAATAGCTGGGCATGGAGGCGTGCGCCTGCAATCATAGCTACCTGGGAAGCTGAGGCTGGGGATTGTTTGAGTCCGTGGTACCATGGGCAATGTGAACCTGCGGTTCCACTGGCAACATAGTGAGACCTAGTCTCAAAAAAATAGAAATCTAGCTGCCCTGCCGCCATCATGCTAGTAAGGACAACCCGCAGGGGTCCTTCAGCCATCCCAACCCAGGCCGCAGACGGGAAGTAGAGCTCCCAGCCCCAACTGTTAGAATCACCCCAGAGGAGGCTCAGACATCGTGCTCACAGCACAGCTAATCTGGCAATGTCTTGTCCAAATTCCTGATGCACTGATTCAATGAGCACCAAAAAAAAAAAAAAAAAAGTGCTTTCATGCCACTATTGGGAAGATTTGTGACCTAGTAGTATATAAAGGGGAGGGGGAAACTAAGAATAAAAGCAGCAGGTAATTGTAGATTAATGTACTCAGGGTAAGCAAGATGATGCCTGTAACAAGGCTAAATTGGTCACTGACAATGACAAAATGACTGACAATGACAAAATGACTGTCACCAATTAATCACTGGATGTTAGATTATCTGATTGCATGTACAAAATACATTTTCTTCATATTCTGATACTAAACAAATATTTATATCACTTCAAAAATATCCAAAAATCCCTACATCAGTCACTTTCATCCTTTTTTGATCCCTTTGAAGAAACAAATGGGAGGAGCATTGAAAAAAACTGAAGTGACTACTCAGATAAAGGACCGAAGAGGAACCATTCACTCGGGGATAAGTGCAGGAGACTTAGATAAGCCTGTAAACAATAGTGTTGGGATGGCTCTAAAGCAGAGCAAACTGAGATTGTGAAACATGCTATCTACAAGAAGGGCTTCATGGCTATATTTGGAGTAAGAAGAAGGAAGAAATAAGCCCACAGCTTAGGGCGGATGGTGTAATAGTGACAGATGACCAAGAGAAAGCAGAACCTTGCAACTTTCATTTGGTTTGTCTTCTATATAGAGAATGATGCTCGAGATTAAAGAAGTTGAAGACTGTAGAAATTAGGGCAAAATTGACACCCCAATGATGTGAAGACTAGATTGGAGAACACTAAGTCAAGTTAAATGTTCAAGGTCCCACATTTAAATGCACTCCATCCCCCTAGGTGCTGAAAGAAATTGTAGGTCTGGTGTTGGATCCACTGTAGATAAACTTTGAGAAATTCTGGAAACAAAATTAGTACTGGGAACAGAGAAACATTGTTCTGACCATCAACATGTTTTAAAAAGTCATTTATAAAACTCTTCACCAATGACTTTGACATCAGCTGCCATGCAAGGTTCTTGAGCTATAATTTTCAGATTATGTAAAGCCCAAGCTGCAGGAGTGGTGAGAACTACTCACACTAAATAAACCTCATTTCCCTTTTTCACTGTGTCAAAATAGGGTTACAACACTGTTAGATGAGGGCAATGTGAAGACTTGCTTTTTGTCTTGACTTCAAGGAAGAACTAGTCTTTTAGGACATCCTTGCAAATCATATTAAAAAACTGACCACAAGGACAGCCATTGGATGTGTCTATACTAATTTGAATGCTAATATTAAGTGTTGATTTTGATGATGTCTGCAAAATGGCAGAGGGAAAGCCTATGAAAATTTGCTCCTACATAAAACAAAGAAAAACCCCACTAAAGTGGTCAGGGTCTGCTTTATAAAATTCTGTAATGTAACCACATTACATTGGAGCAACTCAGAAAATTCACAAATAAATGGTTGGACCGTGGTAAAGAAAGTGAAGTTTAAGACATTTTCAGCCAGGCGTGGTGGCACGCGCCCGTAGTCCAAGCGCTGGGAGGCAAGAAGCCAGGGATCGCTTGAGTTTGTGGGTTCGAGACTACTCCGGGCATTAGCAAGACCTAGTTTCGAAAAAAAAAAAAAGACATTTTCACTCACGGTAGCCCTGGTCCCAACTCTACAGCTCTATGACAGTGCTGAAAATTAACAGCCCACATTGCCCAAATTGCCGGGTGCAGGGTGCAAAAGGGGGCCCACTGGAGGGAAAAGAATGTAGCTGCAATGCTTTCCAAGTCTCATCCCCATATATATTGTCATGATCAGTGTTTTCTTGAAGAACCCCACTTGCAGAGGTAGCTGAATTTGACTTCATTTGGAGCTTTGGACAATGTGAAGAAGTCTTCTCTCCATGGGTCCATTGTCAAAAGTATTTGCAGGCAAGACCTTTAACTTTGTAGCCACCTTGGGTAGAGGAGAGCCCTTAGGGCAAACAATGAACTAACTAACAAACTAACTAGTCTTAAAAGGAAAAGTTGGGGACATCAAAGCTCTGAGATGGCAGCGTGAGAAGTTATACATGCCCACTTTTCAGGAAAGCAAATCAAGTTGTTGAAGCTTTTTGTTTTTGGGGGATCTTTTTAATAAAAATACTTAAAGTCCCTGGAAATAGTTGTGATGTAGTCAATGAAGAAACACTGAAAAAAAAAAAAAAAAAAACACTAAAACTTGGTAAGAACTGGGAGCCTCTGTGACATTTGAGTCTCAACCAATTCTCTTCCTCCTCCTTCTTCCCTCTGAGCATAGTTTGACGTTTACTCTATGTAAAAAAATAAGGCTCTCTCTCTCCTCAGATCTCCCAATCAAGACTTACCAAATCTCACCAGGAGGAGGGAGTCAGTATTTCTCTTTCCCTTCAACTTCAACTTAAGAGTTAAATTTCGGGTGAGTGTAGCAGAGAGATGGGGCTCCCTTTTCCTGCCAACCCTTACTTACAGAATGGAGATCCTATCCTGAGTGTGATAGTCCAAGAATGCTGGTCCCCAACTTCCCTCATCCCAGCTTACTCATTAAAAAAAAAAAAAGTCCACGATGGAAGAGGTAAGTCACTATAACCAGAAGCTGCTTATATTAGAAGGACATCCAGTGTCCAGAGTAGTGGCTCAAAGGTTTGGTCCAGGAACAGGAAGCCAAGAAGAGACTCAAGGACCTTCCAAAGGAACTGATTATTTGAAACTGTGGGAAAGTTCAACTAAAAGTACTCTTAAAAAAAAAAAAAAAAA
>PVHY01026781.1:0-16905 GCA_004024945.1 Uropsilus gracilis
TTTAAATAAAATTCATTTTGGTCTGGCCTTGTCTGGCCTGGTATACTTAACCTAGTTTTACACCAAAGTTTTAATGTCAAGTCATTTTTACTTTTTCACATCTAATGCTAGCTTTCTGGAGAAAGCAGTTGAAATATCCCAACCCTCAACTTGCAGACACACTCTTCTCCTGAGATTGCTCTTAACCCACTGAAAGCTTTAAAAAACATAGAAAAGGTCAAGGTCCACTGTCAAAATACTTTGTAACTGCCCCAAACCAGATGGTTTTCTCAGTTTTGTCACAAGGACTTACCTCATGCTGGAATCATTGGGGAAGTAACTATGTCAACAACATCTGTGTGAAAAGTTACCCCAGCACTGTCAAAAATGTATATAAGCCTCTTGCTATCTAGAAACAGGGTCCTTCCTCCAAGAGACAATTGCTGTGTCAGTGAATCTCAGGGTTGGCCCTCAGCTCGAGCTGACAATTAAAGGCTTTTTGCTCTTGCGTCTTCCATGGTCTTGTGTCTTGTGTGAGCCTAAGAGGATTCCAACCGTAACAGTCTTAGGATTTCTTGTGATACCTGAGAAGGGGTATGTAGGGGTCTGGAAATCCTTTTTGCTGAGGTATCTTGATACTTGAGAATTGTGGCATGAGGGTTGTAGATTTTAGACTCTACAAAACTGATGAACACTAGGGACTGACTTCTCAGAAAAATATACCTGATACTTTACATGAGTTTCTGGGTGTTCACCAGTACCATTTGGGCAGGTGCTTGCTATGCGTTATCCATCCCAATCTCCTTTCTCCTTGATGTCTTCCATGTTGGTAGCTAGAGCACTGACAGTCTGTCCCTCCCCTTCCCCAGCTCTTGTTAGTTGGGGTGGCACACTATTTAGCCTGACCCTGGAGATGCAAGTGAAAGTCACCTGGGAGGCTCTTGGAAATATTTTTTCAACTAATTAATTTTTAATGAAAGTAACTTCTCTAAAAGAAACACAGTATTTTTATTTATTTGTGGGAAGAAGACAAGTTACAGGTAGGTATACATATTACAATACCATAATTACAAAATTATAAGCCATGCAAAATAATATATTATTTACTCATATGTGTGATTTCAAAGTTTCAAATACCACAGGAATGATAAACATAAACTCCAGTGTACTGATTATTATTTCTGGGAATGTATAATGGGGAATAGGATAGAAGAGATGTCCAAAGAGAATGTCAACTATCTCTGTAATGGCTATTTTTTTAATCTATTTTTTAAATTTTGTGTGTGTGTGTGTGTGTGTGTGTGTATATATATATGTATATATATACGTATATATATATACATATATATATACGTATATATATACATATATATATACATATATATATATTATATCATTGTGTACCCCGGGACTTTCCCACTTCTCTAATACCTATTAACCATCCTACTCTTTTGTTCCCTTTGCCTCCCCTGCCTTCTTTCCCCTCCTCCTCTCTTGTCCCATCGTTCAGCCCCTTGGTTGTTCCTAATGTTTCTTATTCATTTGTTTGTTTTTCCCTATGTCCACCACATAAGTGAGACCATCCTATATTTCTCTTTTTCTTTTTGGTTTATTTCTGCTAATATGAGTCCTTCTAGTTCCATCTATGTTGCTGCAAATAACATATGTTCGTCCTCCTTGATTGATGCATAGTATTCATCGAGAAACAGTCTTTATAAAAGTTGGGACTTTGATTTACCTGGTCTGGTATGTTCCTTCAACTCTTTATCCTTCTTTGCCCCTTTTTCCTCCCATCTATAGCCAAGATGCCTAGAAGAACAGCAGCCATTGTGTGACTATGAGGGTAGAAGCCACAGGACAGTTGAGCAAGAAAACAGAAGGATCCTGGGAATGCTGTGACATTCTTGTACAGCCTGGATGATTTTTCACAGCACCTCTTGTTAAAGGTCATATTAATTTTTTTTAATCCACTGGGAAGGAGTTTTCTGTTGCAGTGACTCCATTCCTAGCCGGTGAGACTGGCTGGTGCGTACCAGCCCCTGTTCAGTGCCCAGGTGGCTCTGAGCTCTATGCTCTGTTCTGTGCCCTTGCCTCATGAGACACATCTTTGCTTCTTGATTTCTGATCTGGCAGCAGGATCCTCTGGGGGGCCTTCCCCTAGACCTCTGGAAGCGGGATCCTACCTTCTTTATTTTAGCAAATGCTTAGGCAATGGTGATGTATACTGAAACTTGATGACTGCATCTCTGGAGATGATTCACAGTATGGAATCAAGAGCCTGGAGGATGGAGCTAAGAGCTCTGGAAAATCACTGTGGACACAACCGCTGCATCATTATCAAAATTTGTTGTTTGCCCACAGGATTCTGAACTGCTGTGGGTCAGTGTGTCCTGGTTTGTTTTCCTTGGAGTGAGAGTATGTATAATCTACCCTGTGCCTCCTTTGTCTGTGGGGAGACAAGTAACTTGTATTTCAGTCTATAAATGTTCAAATTCCCACCCAAAGGATGGCACCTGGGGATTCTCACCTGAACCCCACTTGATTTGGATGATGCCATCCTGAGCATCGAGATGATGTTGTAAAGGAATTAGAGTTGGAAGGATATTTTGCATGGGGGAGAGAAAGAATAATAAAGGGCCAAAACTAGAGATGAATGTGTATAAATTCTAGGGCATTGTTCCACTCACCCCAGTGAAGTGAGTGATCCGTAAATCAAAGTGAAAAATGAATAAAGCGAACACATGCAATGAGAGTCTGTGAGGAAAAGCAGACTCATCACTAGGCCAACAGGGGTCATGGTTCTCCAAGCAAGGCCCCCAACACCCAAGATCACAGTGGAGTCCCTGGCATCAGGGTGGTATTCTGAGGGAAGGTGTTTGCAGCTCAACTTGTTGCTCTTACTGTATAGTGGAACACTTCTCAGTTCTGATTCCTAGGAAGACCCTAAAGGAATTGCTAAATAAATAAATCACAGATCAAGGTGTGAAATTCTGTAAAATAATAAGGATCTAAATAAGTGTGAAATATGAGACTCTGACTTCGTTGATTAAAATACCTGACTCGTAAACTACAAGATCGGGGTTCAGATTCCAGGACAGCCTTTCTCCATATCTGATGTGAGGTGAAATCCTTAAAGACAAATTCCCCTCACTGCTTTATCCAATGTGGGCGTATATCTTGGGTGCTGAGTCTCCATGTGAGAGGCATTTGGTGGAAGAGTATGGAAACAGGTGCTAAAAAGTTATTCACCGTGTGAGTGAACAGTCGTATACCCTAGAGTTAAAGTATAATTCTATAATTTAAAATTCAGTAGTGACACTGACTACATGTAATGTTTTTAATACAACTGGGGAAAAAGGCAAGGGAAAAGAAACAACATGGGTGTTGTGTAAATTGAGTACTGTGATCATTGGTTTTCTTCCTTGCTCAAGTCTTGAACCTGGGACATCACTGAATAATATGAGATATCTTGGAAAGATGAGTGTTGAAGCCAACAAATGAGACTGCCGTCAAATGCCACCTGACGCTGGATCATTTCTTGGATTACGTTGAGTTTTTGCTGATGGTTTTCTTTTGATGCCTTCAAGTGTCTGCAGTATCCCGTTGCCCTCGGCTCCCCATCAAGCAGAGAGTGGCTCTGTTCACAGCTTCCTGCATCCCCTGTCAGGAATGAAGACGTTGAATGATTGCTCCTTTTGTGAATACTTGGGAAAAGAATCCGTCATATGCTTTGTGGGCACAGTGCAAAATGAAAATGTAGTGTTGAATAATTGCTGTGACTTTCAAAACAGCAATAGTAGCGCTGAATCGCCGTCTACAGTTGCATTTTTAAGTTGATCCCAAACCAGGCTCCACACCAAGGTAGGAATGAATACCCAACCCCCAGTGTGGGTTGGTAAAGGCGAGGTACTTGCTCTCTCTTCCAGCTGTATTTTCTGCTCATAGTTTGTTCTCAGTTGGAGTTGACATTCTGCATAAAAGAAACTGCTGATCTTAGTGCTTCCATGATGTGATGGTAAGGCGTGGAAAGGGGGAGGGGAAGTGTTTCAGGTTTGCAGTCTTTTCCTGAATCTGTGTTCTTAATGTGCAGACTTCCCAGATGAGTCTTGGTCCCCTCTACCCCCATCTGAGGTGGTACTGGGGGCCTCGAGGGAGCTGGGAATGGGTATTACTTTGCTGCTACCTCAAACTCTAGAGGGGACTGGAGTTAGGCCCTTCTTCAACACAGAAGGCTAGAACCAGTTGGAGTTGGCTTTCCCCTATCTCCAGGGTCAGTGAGTCCTGGATTAAAAACCCCAGGATAAAACCCCTGGATAAAACTGCCTAACTAGTGTCTCTTGAGGGAGAACAATTCTGGTATATTTCAAAGTGATTCCTTACCCCTCCCCTTGCCAACAACTTAAAAGGATTTTTCTCCCATACTCATGGGTAAGAAACAAGCAGAGCTCCAGGAGGTAATTTTCCAAAGGATGGGAGCCCAGAAGCCTGCATGCCTGAGAGGTTTTAGTTCTTGGACTGTCCACACAGCAGTTCCTTCAGGACTGAACTGGTTTGTGTCCCAGCCTCATTTGGGGTTCACCCTTGGGGCCTTCTGCTCTGTGAGTTGTGATTCTGTGCGTGTGCTTGTCACCCTGTCTCCTGTTGGGGGGCAAAAAGATCCCCTGTGACCTTCTTTGACAAATGTAAGATGAAAATTTCTCCCCAGTTTTTTTAGCTTTTTATTTATTTGGTGGATGAAATAAAAACTTAAAAGTTCTTACATGCCTGACCAGAGAGTAAACACAAACCTAAACTTCTCTCCAAGAACTGTTTTAGAGGTGACCCACAAATTTTGATGGGTTTCACTTCAATAGCTTTTTAGTTTATCTAATTTCTCACTCCTATTTCAGTTTATTTTTGACTCATGGTGTGATGTTAACTGTCCGGCATTTGGAGATACCGTCATTTTCTTTTTCTAACTTTTACTTTAATTCCATATTGATTAAAAAGCACTTTATTATTTCAGTTCTTTAACACTTAGGGAAAATGACCCGGGTTTTATAAAGTTTCCCGTGGTACTTTAAGCAGGTATGTTCTGCAGTTTTTTAGTACAGTGTCTTCTATTAATCTGGTAGGTCAGGGTTTTTAATTAAGAGTATAGTTCAAAACTTTTAAATGTTACTATTTTTATCAGCTATTTTGGGGGGTTAGGGGGAGAGTATGTTTGAAAAACAAAAACCTAAAAAACAGAAAGCCTGGTCTTAAGTGTAGATTATCCCAGTTTTAGTTTCACCAGTTTGTTGCTGTTGTTGTTGTTGTTGTGTGTATGTGTGTGTGTTTACATAATTATAGCATCACAGTACAGGGAAGCCCCAAATATACCTCTTTTCATTTCCCTGGGTTAGTCTTGTATAACAGCATATTGTCAGAATCAGGAGTTTGACATTCATGAAGCACACACAAGCTCTAGGCCTTTTTATCATGGAAGATACTTGTAACTATCATCAACAACAAGATCCAAATGGATTCTGTCATCGCACAGATCTTTTTACTGCTGGAAGCAGCAGTATGTGCGTCCACCCTCTCCTTTCTCAACTAGTAATCTGTCCACCATCTATTATTTTGCCACTTTGAGGATGTACCTTTACAATTAGCCTTTTCCACTTAGCCTAATGCTCTTGAAATCCACCTGTGCTTAACTTTTTGAGGAACCAGCATTTTCCACAGTGGCTGCACTACTTCATATTCCTACCAGCTGTGCAGAAAGATGCCAGTTTTTCAAATCCTCCCTGATACCTGTTGTTTTCACTTATTTTGTAGCTATTAGCTACCCTAATTTGACTTGCATTTTTCAAATAACTAGTGGTATTGAACATCTTTTCTTATGCTCATTGCCATTTGTGTATCTTCTTTGGAAAAATATCTATTCAAGTCTGTCATCCATTTTTTAATTAGATTTTCATTGTTGAGTTGTAGGTTCTTTATTCTGGATATTAATCTTCTATCAGAAATATGTACTTCAGATTTTTTTTGTAGGGTTGTCTGCCTCTCTTGGGAGTTTTCTTTATGGACAAATGTTTTCAATTTTGATGAAGTCAGATTTCTAGTTTTTGTTTTTGGTGTCAAATCCAGGAAATAATTATGAAGTCTAATATTATGAAGATTTTCCTCAATTTTTCTTGTGATATTTTTATGGTTTTAGCTCTTACATTTAGGTCTTTGATCCATCTTGAGTTAACATGCTCATGTTAACTCATGTATGTTGGACAACATACATGTCCAACTCTATTATTTTGCACATGGATATTCCGTTTTCCCAGCACAGCCTGTTGGAAAGATTGTCCTTTCTCTGTTGGATAGTCTTGTCAAATTGATCAGATAGCAAGAATTTGCTTGTGGACCCTATATTGTATTTCATTGGTTTGTATGTCAGATAACCAAATACCATACTATTTTGATTACTGTAACTTTATATTAAGTTTTGAAATCGTGAGTGCTCCAAATGTATTCTTTTCAAAACTGGTTATTTGGGTCCCTTGTAATCTTTCTTTCTTTCTTTTTTTGAGACTAGGTCTCGCTATTTTTGCCCATGGAACCGCAGGCTCACGTTGCCCAGGGTACCACGGACTCAAGCAATCTCCAGCCTCAGCTTCCCAGGTAGTTGGGGTTACAGGCGCACACCACCACGCCCAGCTAGGTTTTTTGTTTTTGTTTGTTTGTTTTTTTTTGGTTTTTTTTTTTTTTTTTTTTTTTTTTTTGGAACTAGGGTTTGCTATGTTGCCCTGAGCGGAACTCGAACCGCAATCCCTGGTCCCTGCCGCGGCTTTCTAGGCTGCCGCCACAATGCCCAGTTCATCCCTTGTAATCTTTTATGAATTTTGGGATGGAGTTTTCTATTTCTCGAAAAGGCACTGGGAATTTTGATAGGGATAGCATCAAATTAATAGATAACTTTAAGTATTACTTTCATCTTAACCTCATTAGTCATATAATCCATGACTCCAGATGTATTTCCAGTCACTATTCTCTAGTTTCTTTTAGCAATGTTATATAGATTTTAGTGCACACATCTTTCTCCACCTTAAGTATATTCCTCTAAGTAATTTATTCTTGTTGATGCTAAATGAAATGCCTATAAATGTAAATGAAAATGCCTATAAATTTTCTTTTGAAAATCTATTCACTGTTAGTATATAAAAACACAATTGAGTGTTATATGTTGATTTTGTATCCTCCTGTTTTGCAAATTTGTTTATTAGCTCAACAATTTTTGTGGAATTTTAATGATTTTGTTCATATCAAGATCATATCAAATTACCTCTTCTTTTCCAATTTAGATGACTTCTCTTTCTTTTTCTTGCCTTGCTTGCTCCAATTAGAAATGATAGTATGCTGAATAGAAGTGGTGAAAGGAGGGATTCATGTTTTGTTTCAGCCATAAGGGGAGGGAAGTTTCCAGTTTTTCATTATGGAATATGATGTGAATACGATGTTTACCATGGGTTTTGAAAATGAAGCTTATCATGTTGATGAAGTTTCCTTCTGTTCCTACCTTATTCAGTGTTTTTAATCAGAAAAGAATATTGTATTTGTCAAATACATTTTCTGAATCAATTGAAATTATCAAGTGTTTTCCTCTTCCCCCACTCCACATTCTGCTACTGTGGTATATAATACTCTGGTTTTTTGTATGTCAAACCATCTTACACCCCTGAAATAATGAATACTTGGCCATGGTTCATAATCCTTTTAATATGTTGATGAGTCAAGTTTTAATATGTTGATGAATCAAGTTTGCTAGTATATTTTTGAGGATTTTTCATCAATGTTCACAAAGGGATTAGTTTTCATTCTTTCTAATGCCTTTGTCTCACTTTGGTATTGGGGGAATGCTGACTTCATAGAATTTGTTAGGGAATGTCCCCTCCTTTTCAATACTTAGGAAAAGTTTGAGAATGATTGGTATTAAATTTTTAGAATTACCAGTGAAACTATCTGGATTGGGCTTTTCTTTGTCAATAACTTTTTTCTTTTTATTACCCTTACTACTGTTAGATACTGTTTTAATATCCTTTTAACTTACTACTGTTTTAATATCCTTACTACTTATAGAGCTACTCAAATTCCTATTTCTTCATATTTCAGTTTTGCTTTATTGTGTATTTCCAGTAATTTGTGAATTTCATTTAGATCATCTAATATGCTGGGAGACCATTTCTCACAGTATTCTCTTTTGATCTTTTTCTTTCTATAATCTATAGTGTGCCCACTTTCATTTCTAATTAATAATCATAGTCTCTATTCTTTATTTTTCATAGTCAATTCTGCTTAACAATTGTCAATTTTGTTGGAGTTTTTAAAAGAACCAACTTTAGGTTACATTGATTTTTAAAATTCTGCCTCTGGTCTGTACTTCCCAGTGTCTGGGTTACCTGCCTGCCCTGATCCTCTTTTGTGTCTGGTCTCTCAGTCAGCAGGCCAGTGAGAGGCATAGGGTGGCAGGTTGCTCCTGTCGCTTTCCTTGTTTTCACACAGACTACTCCTCAAACAGCAGATGGGTACTTGGAAGTTTCCTGTTTCTTTGATGGTGATGAATGGGTTCTGGACATTCCAGTAAATATATTTGGAGATACATGTTCTGCTAGACAAGTACCAAAGCCACCAGGATGTGGCATTGTTGATTTAATGCAAGGAAAATAAGGGAGGGAAAGCCAAAAAGCTTTCCATGCCGAAAAGCTAGAACAGAAAAACTCCAAAGCTGAATTTTTCTGGACATACCTTTTTGGTCTAAAATCCACTTCCACGGGTGTTTCCGTAGTGTAGTGGTTATCACATTCGCCTGACACGCGAAAGGTCCCCGGTTCGAAACCGGGCGGAAACATGTTCCTTTCTCCTTGCTTTTTCCTTTATTCCTCTTTTTGGGCATTCATTCCTGCTACTGAGTGCCTTCATTTGAACCAAAGATAAGCTTTGCACCAAGTGCACGGACCTTCTCTCTTTCTCTTATACCAGAGCCACATCACAGCACGCACCCCCAGATCCACCACCCTATTCCTTACCCCAGACAGTCCCAAATCCCACTCCCCCTCCCCCCTTCAGCAGCGACCCTGTGCAGCTAGAGACCATGACGCTGTCAATCCAAGGAAATACCCTCCGAAATGCATAAAGGCGGCAGGACACCCCCCCACCCCCCCCCCGCCTGACTCCATTCACAACGGGATTAGTCTCCTTGGGAATTTGGAGAGCGGGACTCCGATTTCTGCAAGAGGTGTTTGCTAGGTAATTTCTGAAGGGACAGATTTCGCTCCGAGCCAGAAATTAGAGTGTCTTCTGCTCTGACCTGCTAAAACAAAGAAAGATTTTTTCCATAAAAATAGTTAAGTGACAAGCTCATTTGGATGTATATTGCACTTAGAGGGAAATTGGCAGGGGTAGGGGATGTGGTGGTGTTATTTGGTGGGGGGGCAGGCTTTTTTACTAAAAAAAATCCCATTTGCCAGCTTTTCCTAGACCAGAGAAAAACCTTTACCTTTCAGTCTAATACAAAATAGGCAAAAGCCCTTATCAACATATAAGCTTCCACACACTAGTTACCTCTGTCATACAGATATCTGTTGCTTGCCTGCCCCAAGGCCCTCTCTCCCAAGCTAAAGGAAAAAAACAAACTAACAAAAAAATGCTTTAGGATTCTTTGATCATCTGCAACCTTTGGTATGTAATTCCAAAGCCAGACCAAACTCTTAAAGTGATCAAACTATGTATTACTAAGAACGCAAGTAAGAAAGTGAATACCTAAACATGTACTACAAGAGAAGCATGTAAAAACCCCACATTACATGTGCTACAAAATAAACATGAAAAACCCAGTTACACCACCACATGTTCAAAACTGTCCTTAGTCCCTGGTCACCTCACCACATGTTCAGTCTGAGTTCATCAGCACGTTTTACAAAAGCAAGGCATTCCTCTTTTCCTCCTTTGGCATCTGTTCCAGCTTCCTCCAAACACGTGGTTCAAGACATGGTGTTCTTTTCTTTTGGCATCTTTCTCAACTTTAGGCAGTAGGAAAAGTCCAAGGTAAAACAGGAACCAACAGCAGGTCCATCTTCTCAAGCCGTGCTCATGGCCTCTCCAAAAGCGTCTGAATCAAATTAGATAAAACAAGCTCCAACACGAAGTTCAAATCTCCAAATTGTTTAGACTCCTTTAGCACTCATGCTAAGGCTCATAACTCTGTCCACCTGGGCTAGAAGCCATAGACCCCAGGCTGCCTCAGTCATCATGGCCAGGTCTTTATCCTCCTGCAAAGATGGCTGATCCTTTGTTTCTCTAAGTCCTTTTTATATCTTTCTCCTTGTTTTCCCTTCCTTTTTAAGAGCGAGTCTTGTAAATCATCTCACATCACAAAACCTTGTTTTTCTTTTCTCCTCCCTTTCTATCCTTCTGGAAGAAAACTGTAAATTCTAATGAAGGGTCAACCTAAGCTTTGTTTACTGGGGCTCTGAAACAATTAAGTAAGCAAATCAATCTCTAAAATATTGCCAGGTCCTTCTTGAAATTTATAATTCTAAAGCAAAAGGGAAGTAACTCCTATCTCCTAGCTACACCATGTTATATCCATGATAACATCAGCTATGTTAATGGCAGATGCCCTCCAACAGTGGGGTAGAAGTAGATCCTGCCTGGTCAGCATGGAAACTGACATGCACCATTTCCGAACAGCATTGCTCATGGTGCTCCAGTCACCTGAACATTAGGTAACCAAATAATTTTCTCTTTGTACCTTTGACAGTGCCACACCAGCACTGTCAGCTGTTGTCATCTTCACTGTCAGCAGTCTCTCATCCTCCTATTTTCCCTCAGTCCCTACTACCCAGTTTCTTTAGTTAATTCTCAGCCACCAAAATGGTTGTAAATTTCTTAACAACAAAACCAAAAAGCAACAACATTCTCCAATGAGTGGAAAGAGCTTGTAGAAGGGAATGCCTGAACATATTCTTGTGTATTTTGGGGACGCAGGTCACCAAGAAACAAAACTGAACTCATACGCGTATGATAAGAAATTTCCTTCTTTTGCTTTTAGGGACTTGGCCTGGAGATCAGGCGCCTTCAGGGTGGTATGGCGGTAGACACCTGGGATTTGGCCTGGAAAGTCCACAGATGGGGAAACTTGATTTGACCAATGGGGATGCCGCCCACAGGTTCTGGTTACCCCTAGCAGATCCAGTTTCTGTAGGATAATCCAAGTGGGTGAGAATTTTATCCAATCTGGAGATTTTCCTTAACACTCCTTGGTCTCACTTAGCTGGGCATCCAGGGTCAGACTTAGGTGTTGCTCACAACTTGCTACTCCTTAGTCTTCTAGTTTCTTAGTGATGGCAAATGAAGCCTGCTTCCCATTAGTGGTTTTGCTCTTACCCCAGTCTCACTTAATATATCTATAATATTCCTAGAAATTATTTGATTTTTCAGTAACTTAGCTTCGGCTACCATATCAGGGACCTCTCTCTCTACTGCTTCCTATGTGTTTATTGTGCTTCTTACATCATTAAATTTATGAAATAATCAGGGGAGGGATGGGCACAAGAAAGTAAGATGGTTCACAAGTGATAAGGTGGTGGGGGAACATTGGGGTAAACAATACAAATATAAACAATGTGCAATCAATTACAAAATAAAATTTAAAAAAATAACTAGCATATGCTTAACACAGAGAAAAAATTGAATGGTTAGTAATTAGCAAAATTTAAAATGTAATTTTTAAGATTTTTCAACTAATAGTTCTTAATTACTATTAACATTTTAAAAATTCTTATTTTTTACATTCCTTTCACTCTCCTGCTAAACATCTCATTGATAGTGATTGAATTACACTTTTAAATATCTGCTATATCTATTTTTTTCTAAAAGAACAGATTGCTTTGGTGAAAGTTTAATCAAATTAAAGATCTATTCATTTTATTTATACTTGTGAACAATACATAAATTTAATAAAATATAGTGACATCCTTATTTGAAATGTAAACATTCATACTAATAATTGGTTATAAATTTAAAATAAGTACTATAATCTTGGTTCACACACCCTCAGTTTAGAGAGCAGGGCCCTGAACATCTTCCCATATTTGTTTGCCATGTACCCTGTTCTCCACAGCCTCACAAGTCACCATTGCCTGGTGCACCTGTTACCTTTGTAGAGAGTTTTAAGAGCACCTGTTCACTCTAAGAAAAATATTCTCTTTCCCACTTTGTTCCCATGGCCACACTCTAAACCATACTGTTCTGCACCTTACTTTTTTCACTTAAAGAGATCATTGGAGATAAATCACCACTAAATGCATAAAGTTCTTCTTTATTCTTTTATGTATACATATTATTTCACTTTGAATATGTAAAGATTAATTTAACTATAGTATGATGATAGTCATGTAATCTTTCTACTACAAATAATGCTGCAATGAATAAATAATCTGATTATAATAATTTCTTATGTGTGCAGGTACACCATGGGGATGTGAGTGATCAGGTGATAGATGCCTTACAAATTTTTGTTAGTCCTGACACATTGTCCTCTCTAAGGCCTAAGATGGTTTCTTTCTCAGAAGCACAATTAAACAAGGTGCTGATAAGACTCAATAACATGAAAGTACAATAACAGATTTTCTGCCAAACTATGAAGCCAAATCAGGTGACCCATTAAGAATGTAGAAGCATAAACAGGATTTTGTTTGAGGCTCAAAGGTTGAATTTTCATTGTAAACCATCGCTTGCACAGACTTGACAGATAGGTAGCCCTAAACCCCACTTAAAGGATCACACCTGTAGAAATGAATCAGAAAGCCAAACCGAACTTCTCTCTTTCCTGAAACAAGGCAGATGACTATGGGCACAAGTTCCAAGAGAGAGCCTCAGCTCGGCCCTCCCATTAGACTGAGGCTACTAGGAACTGTCCCAACCAAAAGACATGGTGATTAATTAAAAACTTTGGCTAGTGGAGCTTCCCCATTGGGGTTCTGGATTTTTACTGGGCAGAGATGTACTGGGAAACTTACTGATCTTCAACCATATGCAGAATATCTAAGACTTGATAAAATGGGTTCATCTGTGTTACTTGGACACACTAGAAGTGTCCCTCCAAAACGTTGTGACATTGTTGAAATGTTTATATCATCCATAGCAAAGAAGAGTTTATTAAGCAAGAAGAAATTCCTAAGCTTAAAAAGACTCTTTTTAAGGAAATTCTTTGCTTCAGCAGATGAGAGCAGAAGACACTCTAATTCCTGGCTCAACTCAAAGAGAAATCTGTCTGTTAAGAAATTCCCAAGCAAATTCCTTTTTCAGAAATTCAAGTCCCGTTCTTCAGAGTGCCAAGGAAGCTAATCCCATGTTCCCTCCATTATTCAAGTTACTCATCTTTTTTATTTACTATTTTGAAATTAATGTATCTATTTTTACAAAAAATTTACCCCCAGAGTCACCTTCCCATGGGGCTGCTTGAATAAACATGAGTTAGCCTACTATGTCCAGTTAGCATCGTACATAAATTTCTACAAATGCAGAGGCTAATACTGGGTCACAGGTTTGGTTGTGCTGGCATTAAGTATGTGTTTGTTTCTGTTTAAGGGTTTTTTTCAAACTGGTACCCAGCAATGTCATCTCTAGAAATATTCTCAGTGAAATGCCAAGTGAGCTATCTATATAGCTTCACCAAGACCACTCTTGGGGGAATCTGAATGACAGAGAGCTGAGGTTACCTGCAGATGTGTCACCAGAATGAGTACGAATTGCAGCAGCTCCAACTTGGTCCTGTTACATATCAGTCACAACAAAGGAGGCAGATGCACATGGGTAGCAAGATGGGTCAGTATTTTACATTTTCCTCTGGGAGTTTATGTAAAGTCAGTAACTAGCTCCTACTCCAATGTATTGATTTAAAGGCAGTTTTCAGAGATTTGTATTTCAATTCACTTCTGAGGATTTGTCCTTAATTCTGAAAGGATGTTTTCTACGGAAAAGTTTGAGAAACGTGTATCTTACAAGGGAAAATGAGAAAGAAACCATGACACTCCCAAAAGGTGTGTCCCTAGTTAAATTTGAAAGAATGAAACTAAAAGTTAAAATATCTAGAAATTGATCTATTAAAGAACTTAGGTTCTTCCCCAGAAGGAAGACCACTGGGCCACCGCCCACGAGCCCACAGGGTGGTCTTAAGGACTGACCGATAAGCTCACACACACAGCAGATGCTAGTGTGCTAGTGCTGCTATAAGAAATTGCCACAGAATGGGTGGCTCGACCCAGGAAACCGTATTTTCTCAGCATTCTGGAGACTGTATACTCAAGGTCAAGACGTTCCAGGTTTGGGCTCTCAGAGGTTTCATTCCTTAGCTGCTTTTCCCTGCATTTCCCTGTGACCTTTTGTTTGTGGGCTCACATTCTGCTTTCTGTCCCTCTTCATATATCAGTCCTATTTGAGTAGGGTTTTATGAAAGCTTCAGTAGAAAATTTGGGATGAAAACTTCACAAGGTCAGACACCCCAGGGGGCGGGGGGGCAGGAGAGTACGGGTCAACATCTGTAAGGAAACAGCATTCTTTGCAGAACAACTGTTAGACTTTCAGTTTTCACAATAGATTAAATTCCACAAAGGAATACCCCCCCCCAATAAAATACCCCCTGCTCTGGCAAAATGCAGCCCTAGTCCCAAGGCTGCCAGTCTGCCTGTGTTGGCCTCTTTCAATAAACCTGTCTCTGCAAAGATCTTTATTCTTAATGAACTCTTCCTGTGTGGTTGAATGGGAAATTCTGCTGGAATCTTTCCAGGGGGAACCCTGGAGCCCCTCATCCTATCTGAACCTCAACATCATCTGAATCCCTTCAGCGTCCCCCCACCCCCAATTATGATCTCATTTAACTGTGCTTATCTCTTTAAATGCCCTATATCCAAATACAGTCACATCGGGGGGTATAGGGCTTCAGTGGAGAATTTGTGGGGCTCAGCCATTTCACCACTAACTGTATTTAGTTGAAAGGAAAATGTGACCGGCCATAGGGTGCCATCAGGCCTGATGGTGCGGCCACCTCTGGGTGCTTAGGACGACGAATACTTAATTGGTATCTGCACAGGTTCCCCGTGGAGGTCCAGCTCCCAGCGCGCGTTGTGACAGTTGGGACTTCCCTGCGGAGCCATTTCACTGTCTCCTTTCTTAGGGTGTTCAATCCGTGACGCAGACGCCCATCCCGGTCTCTGGAAATTCAGTGGGAGGAGGGGATCACATTTCAGATGTGGACGGAGCGACAGCAAAGACGCAGAGCCGGAGGCCTTTGGGTGAGGGCTCGCTGGTTCCGCGCGATCCTCGCAGTTGCCACTAGGTGGCGCCCGGGGAAATCGGCGTCGACTCGGAAACACGTCCTGTGGGGGGTCGCGGACGTGGCCTGCGGAAATGTTGGCCGCCCGCCCGCCCGCGTGTCTCCCGGAGTCCACTGCACTCTCTCATAAACGGATCTGGAACACCGGGAGAGGGACGTGTGAGGCGGTTGCCCGGAAACGTCTATTACTTCACCTGGGGGCTCGCCCTGAGGGAAGGAATGTGGGGGGTCTGCTTCAGATCACAATCTCTGGAAAACCGCCGAGCCCGTCTTTATGGCCTGCAAGACGCTCTTTATGGTAAAGGTCCCAGGGCCCAAGAATTAGTTCCCGACCCTGTCTTCGCAACACCTTTAATTCTGTTTCTGTGAAGTCTAGCTACTTAAATAATCCCTCTAAAACTGCTCTTTCACCTTTCTCCCAAAGCGCCAGCTTTTTTGAAATAAAACAGCCGCTGCCTTTAGAAAGAGCATCAGATCGATATCATGAACATGAAATGGAGCTCGCGTGGGTGAAGGAGCTTAGATATGTGCCGCAGTCTCCTCACCTGTAAGACAGATAAAGGTGCCCTCATCACATTTCACTGAGGTTCCCACCTTCCACCATCTCACTGGTTTTCCAGGTACTGCAGCCCTAACCTCCTTGAAAGGAAAGTGTTGGGGAAGAATCCTGGTTTTGGGTATAAAAGTGTTTTTCCACCCATATTCTAGTTAAAGGGTTGAGTTCAGTCACTTGATGGGCAGCCTTTGGAGACTGGCGTTTTTGTAGTTGTGGAGTGTGAGGTGGAGTGGGAACATCGGCCCCAGGGAATGAAACTGGGTGCCCCTCCCCCCTTGGGTGTGGCAGTTAAACTGCCAGAAGAAGCAGTTGGAACAGGGGTTGGACCAGAAGCAGGAGGATACAAAGGCAAGCAGCAGAGATGGGACGGGGAGAACTTTTGGGGAACAGCGAGAAGAGAATGACAGGTGGGTAAAGAGAAGCCCGAGTGACCAGGCGGGCAGAAGCCCCCTGGAAGAGTGAACTGGTGGTGGTGAGGAGCCATGGTGGCCAGCGGAAGAACGGCCGGTGTGGAGAGTATGGCATTGCAGCAAGGTGACATAGAGAGCTGGTACCTGGCGATGGCCAGGGATTTGGAAAGCTGATTTGTGCATCAGCAATTGTGGAAGAAGTTTGAAGCACCTTGGAGAAGCGAAGCAGCTACGAATACTGGAGAGATGAAGTGAAGAGAAGATGCCAGAGAAAGACTGGACTTTGCAGAGTGCCAACCTCTGAGGTTTGGAGGGGCAAAGGGGCACCACTTTGGACTGTGTCTTTGGGACCTTTGGGACTGAGGATGGTGACTGGAATAACATGACTGGCCATTTGTGGCTTTAAAAAGAAACTTTGTTTTCTTGGTTAACTTTCCTTGTTAAAATACTTCGCATCCATCAAGGAGGACAAACACATGTCATTCGCAGCGACCTGGATGGAACTGGAAAAACTCATATTGGCGGAAATAAGCCAAAAAGAAAAAGAGAAGTACAGGATGGTCTCACTTATATGACGGATATAGGGAAAATCAAACAAAAAAATAAAAAAAAAA